>QEPC01011641.1:0-14468 GCA_003113815.1 Sphenodon punctatus
GGGGGCGTGGCAAGGTCTGGGGACAGATCCTGACACTTAGACTGCTCTTACACAAGCGGCAGGATGCAGTGCATTGAAGAATTCACTTCCTGAAAAGCCCCACGAGGTTTGTTTCGATGTACTGGAAGTAGCCGGCCATCATAGGAATTGCAGCTCGCATGGTCTTTTTGAACTCACATTGGGGAAATCCTGATATCGAGGCTTTGCCTTTGAACTTTGCCTTGAGTTTGTGTTGCAGAGGTGAGCTAATTCCTCATAACCCTGAGTGACTACAGGGACTCCCCTGTGACAGCCTGTTTTCATCTATTCAGTACATGATGTGCAAAACCTGGGATGTGAGAGAACATTCAAAAATGTGATGCAGGGAAATTATCTCATTGCTAGGTAACTGATTTCACTGTGGTCAAGATATGAGCTATTAAGAGAATACATTTTAGCTTTTATTTGCTTGACTTGTTTTTTGTTTTAGAGAACAATTTCTGAAATATAGCTAGTTCCTCCCCTCCCATTTCAAAATGGAAATGGTTCATTCTTTTCAATACAACATAAACTCTTCCCTCTCTGGACACTGCTGCCAGAACCTGGGACGTAGGCAGAGTTTTCAGGATCACAGAGTCATAGCAGGTTCATGTCCAGACAGACCTGGACAGCATGTCTAGGGGGCAAACAGGCATGGGGTAGTTCATGCTGGGAAGTCAGCACAAACAGAAGGTCAATCCAGAGTACAAGGTCCAAAGGCAAGCACTGTAATACTTGGGCTCACTGGGCCATGCAGTCCATCAGATACCCTCGGCATATTTCTTCATGAAGCTTCTTTGGAGCATTAACTTGCTCCTTCAGCTGGAGACACCTTCCTCTGAGCCTTCTCTACAAGACTCAGGACAGCTCAGTCTGCCTTCCTAGAGTTCCTGCTTACTCAGTAGCACACAACAGACTGCTGTGGTTCCTCTGTCTTCTACTCGAATACCCCCTGAAGTGGGCAGGACCAGAGTGATGGACAGGCAACCTTTAAAAGGCTAGTATCTGCTCCATCACAAACACCAAGAGATGAATCCAGAAGAGCTGTACACAAGACAGTGCTCAGGCCCAAACACTCCCCCTCCCCACCTCCTATTCTTGCTGGGTGGACTGTCATATAGACAGGAGCCAATCAAAAGGTTGGGGGTGTGGCCAGGGCCATTAGCCCAGATTCCAGGCCAAGCTCAAGGAGCAGCAATGGTACTGTGGAGCTGACAAGGAACCCTGATAGCATCAGTTCAAGGGCCATGTTTCTCACAATCACAGGAGAGAAGCTATTTTCTCAGAATGGAGATGTGTCAGGATGGAAGGTTCAATGCTGAGCATTTATGTCTTCTTCCCTCACCCAAAGAATAGCAGGGGCTGTGCAGAACCGGATCCTGCTTACAGCACCTCACATTTCCTGTCTCTTCCCTTGAGGCATACGCACATGCACCACCCCCTCTGTGAATCAAGAGCCTGAAAGAATGTAGAGAGGGTTGGGGAAGAGTAAGGAACGTGTACTTTCAGAGATAGGAAGAATTGCTAAGGGAGGGCTTGGGATCAACTTTATTGGTTGCACCCCTGACTTATGCAGCACAGTCCAAAGTGGCAGTGGCACAGCTTGAGCTGCATCACTGCTGAACCCTTAGAGTAGCCACTACACTGGCACTAAAACTAAAAATGCCCACGATACTGGCACAGCACACCACAAGTGAGGGTGTTTTCAGAGGAGATGCTACCCAGCATGGCCACCCAGGAGCCATGGAGCCAACCGCCCATCTGAAGGTGGCGTGGACAGATGTGCACTCCCGTGAGCCACGCAGCACCCATTCCTGGCCACGCACAAAGCCCTGCTGAGAAATCAAGAATGCTCTGTGTGGGGCAAGCCAAATACCTCCATGGCTATGGAAGGCCATGGAGCCCCTACCTGTATGAACAGTGGCAGCCAGGGTCGCAGCTCAGAGACACTGGATGTTTTTAGACAAGCCCCTCGCCGCCCATCATGCATTGGCACCCTGTGCAGCCCTGCAGCATGCATGATGGGTGGGGAGGTGCTTGTCTGAAGACACCCATTGTGGACACGAGAAACGGCCTTTGGAAGTCTCAAGAACTGGCTGGGAGCACTGGAGAGCCCTGGTTCCTCAGTGCTCATGCTGGGGACATGTCAATTGCAAAGGCCAACCCGGTGCTTCCCCCTCCCACATAGTCCGTGGCAGGGGGAGTGGGGGGAGGGCTGCCTCTATGGTCACCCTGGGAGCCACCCGTTTGAATCGTTCCCCACACGCACTACCTGAGTGGGTGCTCTGTGGCAGTGACACTCAGTGGCCACCCTCCCCACATCGTCTTGCTCATTTCAAAACACCACTAGTGTATTCCCACCCCTTCACTATAGCAGGAATTGCACAAGTGACCAAGAAGGCAAAAATGGAGGAGGAGCAGGAGTGTGGTTGTGTGGGTGAAGGATTCTAAGGTTTTTTTTTTACTGCTAGGGCAGCCCCATCATGAGCATAAAGTTACTGCTCTCTAACCCAAGAGGACTGCTGGCTGCCAGGGCTGCTGTTCCTCTGGGAGGGTCCTATGCTACTGCTCCAGTGGCTCTAGCAGAAGCGTCTACCTGGAGGAGATGCAGCAGCAAGAACAGCAAATTGTCTTTTACCACTTCCCACACTCTGGGTGGGCAAGTGCCCCTCCTCCCAGCTGACCCCTTACATCACCCGAGAATAAAGTCTGAGATGTCCCTTTTCCGATTCCTTCCCTACCCACCCACTGCTTTGAAAGTGGATTTAAGGTTGCTGTATTGATAGCTGTGAAGAACACTTGTTATTCAAGTCATGGTCACACATTCCCAAGCATAGCAGTGTGCAATGTGTCATTCTGATTGGGTCATCATTGTCTCTAGTCAGAAAAGTTATAGAATCCCATTGGCTGCTGGTCACCCTTTTATTATGTCTTTTTGTTGTTGCTGTTTTTACAGTGCAGCTATTTGGCCCCCTTTACCTGATTCACTCCATCGGACTCCTATCTGAGAGTTAATGGAGCTTCCCCATTCTAGTCTCTCTCACCAGCATTTCCACTTCCAGAGCTGACCTTTGGTCCAAGAAAAAGACAGCTTTTCTGCTAGCAGTCAGTCACTAGGTTATTTCATCCTCCCATGTCTTGCATTTATTTCTTTGATCATGGTGTCCTTGTTCAACTGAAGCCATCATTTCAGCCTTCATGCACTTGCAAATTAAAATAGGATTATTTTATTTCAGTCCAAGATCTATTTTCTAGAGAAACCAAACTGAGCAACTCGTTTTTCTGGGACTGAAAAAAAGCAGAAGTGGCAGATGAGCTAGTGGGCTGTAATCATAAAGATTTTGCTCTATTGTTTATTATTTCACATAAACTTGTGCCTCCCAGTCTTGGCAACAGTGCCCTTAAAGCAAATAAACAAACCAAAGCCCATAATGTTTCTGATAGAATACTGTACTGTCTGTCTCATGCCACTTCTTGCAGTTTCACCCTCGGACTCCCATTTTGGCTCATGGGAGTAGCAGAGTTAAGAACGCCAGGAGGTGGTAACGTTGCTCATGGGAGGTGTCTCTCTTTTTTAAGCCCACCTGTTGATCAGAGCATGTCCTTGAAGCACAGGTGTAAGTGTGCCTTGATATTCCATCCTGACTAGTCTGAGGGCCCAATCCTGCACCCATTGCAGTTTTGGTCACCTGATCTCAAAAAACATATAGCAGAACTGGAAAAGGTCCAGAGAAAGGCAACACAATCAAGGGTATGGAATGACTTCTGTACGAAAAGAGGCTTGATAGGTTAGGACTCATCAGTCTGGAGAAGAGACAACTGAGAGTGAATATGATAGATGTTTATAAAATCATGAATGGCGTGGAATGATTAATAGGGAGTGGTTACCCTCTCAAATAGTACTAGAACTAGGGAACACTCCATGAAATGAACTGGCAGCAGATTTAAAAACAAATAAAAGAGAGGGGTTGTTTTTTTCACTCAACACACAATTAACTTGTGAAACTTGTTAACAAATGTGATCAAGGCCAGTAGTACAGCTGAGTTTGAATTTGATAAGTTCTTGGAGGATAGGTCCATTAATGGCTATTAGCCGAGCAGATTGGGGGAACGTAACCTCTGACTATCGGAATCTAGGAGTAAATGGCAGGGAATTATCACTCTATTATGACCTGCTGGGTACTTTACTTCTCTGAAGTCACCGAGAGCGGCCATTGTCTATCCCAGTATGGTACTACTTATGTTCACTGAAGTCAATGGCAAAACTTCCATTGATTTTAATGGTGGAGGATTGTACCCTGAATCTAAGATTCTCTCTTTATCTACTACCATTTGCAATCTTACAAGTGGGTTTCACACAAAAAGGAAATAGCATTCAGAAGTGTAAATATGAAATTCTTCCTTTGATTTCAGCAGTAACAATAACCATATTCCTCACTTTTCTCTTTCATACTTTCCTCTCAAGTGCTCTCTCTGCTCCTCCCTAGGCTGACCCTAACCTGTACTCTTGGATGATAGTCCAAATCTACCTGACCTACCTTCTGCTGGGGAACTCATTCATCAAACTCAGAGGAGACAGGGCAGCGGTAATAATTGCCATTAGCCATTAAATTAACTCCCTTTGGAAAGCAGCACATAATAAATGATGCAGTGATCTAGGAGTTCCAGCTACAGAATACTGGAATTCAGGAAACTTCCAGTAAAAAGCACATTTGGACAAGGCACCCAGGGCCACCTTGCCACATTCAGAGAAGGTCAAAGGAACTGAAGTAATATATTTAGCAAGTAACCACTGAACAATGGAATTACTGACTATTCTTCTCCTAGATGTGAAAATGTAACCCTTTCCAGTCCTATTGAAACACTTAGCTATCAGGGGCTATGCAGATTGCATTGGTAATCAGTATCCCATAGTGCCATCAGCTGTCTGCTTTCAGTGGCTGCATAACCTGTTTTTGCTTTTTTAAGAAGCCAAACAGGAAGGAACACAACAAAATTCCATTTTTGGTAATGCAACTATAGCCAGCAGGGTGTTGGTGATACAATGTATTTAATATATAGCTGTTCTGAAGCAACAACAGGGCCATACATTCTATACAGCTGGGATTCTTGTTACATGGTCCTGGTGCAGGTTAAAATAAATAAATAATTGAAACATACTAACCAGATTCCATTCTCATTTGTTCCTTTATTGCCACAGTCCTAGAACCAAATGCAACAATAGCATACTTAAAGCGTGTTTTCAAATGAGATGCTACCCCACATAGCCACCCAGGAGTCACAGAGCCAACCAACTATCTGAAAATGGAGTGACCAGATGTGCGCTCCTGTGAGCCAGGGAGCACTCACTCATGTCCATGTGCAGAGCACAGCCAGGAAATCTAGCATGCTGTGTGCAGGGCCAGGCAAATGTATGGCGGCCACTGCTGTGGCCGGGGTAGTAATGAGTTTGAAGTGCTCCCCACTCACTTCACCCGTGTGGGTGCTCAGCAGCAGTGCAACTCAGCGACCATGGACCCTCCCCATCCCCCTGCTTGTTTAAAAACACCCAGTGTAGAACAAAGCAGGGGACAGGGGAGGAGGAAGAGTACTAAGGATTTTTGGTGTCTAAAGAGTTGCAATATTTTTGTTTCATTGGTCCCTGTTTTTTCCTGGTAGAAACAGTTCCTGTATTAGATGAGAATATGGCAGCGAGGGAGACAACGTGGTTCGAATTATTCCTTTTATTAGACCAACTGCTGTTGGTAAAAATGAACAAGCTTTCAGGTCACACAGGGCCATTCCTCAGGCATGTAGTAGCCAGTCAAATATATATATTGAGCAAATGTAGGGCAGGTCTATATGAGGAAGTATGGAATGGGTGGGAGCAGATAAGACAAGGTAACTGATAAGCTGTTTCCTACTATACCGTTAGCCTCATCCTCTCTAAGGTTCCTTTGTCTCCCACATCAATACCTGTTTTTACAGCTGTTTTTAAATGTCGACCGCTCTCTCTCTCTTTCTTCCCTATCTAGCCCCACTCCAACCAGTTACCTTGTCTTACCTTATCCACTCCCACTCACTCTGAGCCTCCTCATATAGACCTGCCCTACATTTGCTCAGTTTATATATTTCGGACTGGCTATGCTACATGCCTGAGGAAGGGTCCTGTGTGGCCCAAAAGCATGCTCTTTTTCACCAACAGCTGTGGTCCAATAAAAGAGATCATTTGTCTCCCATTCTGTCACTTGAGACCAACACAGCAAGCACACACTCTCTCTGGATGAGATGATAACAGAAAAGCAGTAGTCTTCTATTTTTGCCAGTATATTCAAAGTCCTCTACTAACCAAACCCTTCTTTCCTCCCCAAAAGACACTTCTCTTGTTGTATGCTCAACTGCTCATTCAAAGCAGCTCCTGACAGCTTGTGGCTAATTGTTATTTGAATATCATTAGCCTTTGATGATGACCAGTTTCCACCTTCATTTGATTCTTGGTTTCACCTCATTATTTTTAAATGTTTAATATACCAAATACTCTCTCCCCCCCTAAAGGTAGCCTCCCAGAGGGACTGCTCTATTGTTCTGACTTTCTACATGCCTGACAAAGGGCCCCATGGGACCTGAAAGTTTTCTTACTCTCACTGTACACTCTCAGCAACAGAAGTTGCTCCAATATAGGAAATTGTCCAAACAACATCTCCAACTGGTAACAAACTATCCTTTATGCAAAGGGTGTGAGCCTGTCACCGGGGTAGGGGGTGTGTGACTCACAACGGGAAATCCACTCGCAACTGAGGCTTGTCCCTGGCTTAGAGGAGATAAAACAGTGTCTAAATGCCCATCAGGATAGAAGTGTGGCCCTTATGAGTCTATCAGGACTGAGGACTCTATCATCATAGGGTACCAGGTAGCACAGGGAAACCAAGCCTTGCCCCACACGTGCATACGTCTCAATCCCTCTAGGACAAAGGAGGTAAGGATAGTATGTGGGGGCACGTGAGGGGGGGGGGTAGGAAGGGGACCAGAAGGGGACAGGGGAACAGGGACACTCAGCAGGGTAGGGACACAGCCCAGGAACTGAAGGGGGGGAAGGGCAACATACACTCACCGGGTGCTCTCACTCTGCACACACACGCAACCAGGGGACAATTGTAGGATCAAACAGACACATGGGGCTCTAGGATATCACACGTACTCTCACTCAGCATTCACAGGGAAATAACAAGAACGTAACACTTAGCTTCACTCGCAAGAGGGCCGGTCTCTCCGTAATCGCCAGCGCCGTACTGAAGCCGGCACTGGGCTTTTAACATGAAGGCCCTGCCCCCGTACATGCCCGCAAGCACTCCGAGTGCCGCATCAGGGACGGGGGCACACCTACAGTGCACGCAGGCACTGGGGGCATGGCTACGAGCTCCGCGACGGGGCTGGTTGCCCAGGGAGATAGCATAGGGGGAGTGGCGTGCTGCCCTGTCAGTGACTGCACCCTGCCAGGATGAGGTCTGCCGGGGCACTGTCACAGGGCTCCCTGCCGCAACTGGAGCTGCCACCTGGAGGAGGGGCTTACAATACCCCCCCTCGAGGCCGCTGGCCAAGGGCCCAAGACGGACCAGGTTTCAAAGGGTGGCACAAGTGAAAGGCACAGGTCAAGCAAGGAGCAGAAATGATAGAGGCAGACTCCCAAGAGCGTTCCTCAGGGCCATACCCCATCCAAACAATTAGGTAGTATAATTTGCCATGTAACAATTTGGCATCCAAAACAGCCTTTACCTTGAAGTCAGGGCCAGCGGTGGTACTAATGAGAGGGCCAGAATTTGAAGCCGGGGCGAAATCCCGCAGGGAGTTTGCTTTCTTCAGAAGCGATACATGAAAGGTGGGGTGAATACGAAGGTGAGGGGGCAGTTGCACAGTGTATGTAACCTCATTTAATCAGCACAGGATGGGATAAGGGCCTATGTATTTTGCATCCAGCTTGGAGGAAGGCCGCGCTGATGGGTAATGCCACTGGTCGATCCAAACAAGGTCGCCGGGGAGAAAGGGTGTTGCGTCCTTACGATGTTTATCAGCTTGAGTTTTATATCACTGCCGGGCCTGCTGCAACACGTGTCATGTGAGGGTTTGGGCTTCATGGATTTGTTAGGCCAAAGCCCCTGTGGCAGGGACATCAACAGAGGGTGTTTCAATAGTCCCTATATGTGGATGGAACCCGTATGAGACATAAAATGGGGAGGTACCAAGGGATGCTTTCAGAGCATTATTATATGTAAATTCTGCTAGGGGGAGCCAGGTATACCAGTCATCCTGCAGGTAGTTAATGTAGCAGTGGAGGTATTGCTCCATGTTCTGGTTAACTCGCTCGACCTGTCCTTTTGCCTGGGGGTGGTAGGCCGTGGTGGGTTTAAGGGTTACTGAGGGACTGAAATAGGGACTTTCAAAATCACGCCACAAATTGTGTTCCTCAATCACTAATGATCTCTCGAGGACATCCATGGAGTTTACTACATGTCAAATAAATAACAATGCCATGCGCTTGGCTGATGGTAATCCTTTGCAGGCGATAAAGTGTACTAGCATGGTGAAATGATCAACTACAATGAGAACAGTGATGTATTGTTGGGATGGAGGGAGTTCTACTATGAAATCCAGGTTGAAGCATTGCCAGGGACCACAAGGTAAGGGAGCGACTTGCAGTAATCCAACTGGGGCTTGTCGAGGCATTTCGGTTTGTCCACATACAGTGCAACTTGAGACATGATGTTGTATGCCTTATGTTAGAGAGGGCCACCAGAAGGATCGTTGTACAAGCTGTTGTGTGCGTTCGATTCCAGGGTGTCCAACCGTAGGAGCTTTGTGATGGGCCCATAATATTTGTGATCTACAAGATGGTGGGACTACTATGCATCTTTGTTGGAGGAACAGCCCGTCTTGTTTAGTGTACCTTTGGGCCTCTGTGATTGATATCTCCTTGTTTCCTACACTCCGAAGTTCCTCAAGGGTGACATAAGTCACTGCAAAAAAAATTTGTTCCAAAATGGGGCCTTTAGGTCATTCGGGAGGGGGGCCGTTCTTCATTATAGCGGGATAGAGCATCGGCCAGGACGTTCTGTTTTCCTGGATGGTAACGGATTATGAAGTTGGACCAGGCAAAAAACAATGCCCAACGCGCATGTTGGGCATTAGTTATGTGGGCTGTTCGAAGAAATGTTAGGTTTTTGTGATCCGTTACCACTGTTACAGGATGTTGGGCACCTTCCAAGTAGTGTCGCCAAACTTCAAAGGCGGTCTTAATAGCAAGAAGTTCCCAGTTGAGGATAGTGTAGCTACGCTCTGAGGGGGTTAGTTGTCGGGAGTAGTAGACACAGGGCAATAGGGCATCTGAATCCGGTGCTGCTTGCAGCAGTACGGCGCTTATGGCCACCCCCAAGGCGTCGGATTCCACGTGAAACGGTTTATCAAAGTTGGGGTGTTGTAACAAGGGCATGGTAGTGAACGCCTTCTTTAAGTACTCAAAGCTAAACTGTTGTTCGGGGCCCCAATGGTAGGGTTGATGTTTTTTCAAAAGTTGCATTAGTGAGGTGGTAATCTCGGCACAGTTAGAAATATAGTGTTGATAATAATTAGTGCTTCCAAGGAAGCATTGCAAAGGTTTAACAGCCTTGGGAACTGGCCAACGGGTCAGAGCTTCAACTTTTCAGGTGTCCATCATAATGCCGGTCGGGCTAATAATGAAACCTAGGAATTCCACCATAGTGATGTGGAAGGAACATTTTTCCTGCTTACAATAGAGTTTATTATCTCGGAGACGTTGCAAGACCTCGCGCACATGTGTAATGTGTTGCTCCCGAGAGGTCGAATACACTAGGATATCATCTAGGTAGGCGATAAGATATACGTCAAGGATGTCATGAAAAATATCATTTATCAAATGCGGGAAAGCTGCTGGAGCATTGGCTAATCTGAACGGCATCACGAGGTACTCGAACAAGCCATATTGTGTGCGAAAAGCAGTCTTCCATTCATCCCCCTGTCGTACGCGCAAGAGATTGTAGGCTCCCCTTAGGTCAAGCTTGGTGAAGATATGGGCTCCCTGAAGATGGTTAAGCAACTCGGGAATCAAAGGCAGTGGATACCGATTGTTTATAGTAATACTATTCAGCTGTCAATAGCCCATGCAGGGCCTCAGCCCTCTGTCCTTTTTTGGCACAAAGAAGATAGGTGCTCCAGCCGGGGAACAGGAGTGCTGAATAAACCCTTGCTGGAGGTGTTCGTCGATGTATTGCCATAATGCTTGGAGCCTGCTAGCACATAGATGCAGCCAAACGGAGGTTCCTTGCCCGGAAGGAGATTGATAGGGCAATAATAAGCCTGGTGGGGCGGTAGTTCTGTTGCTTGTTTTTGACTGAACACATCATGGTAGTCCACATACTCTTCCAGAAGAGTCCCCGTAGTGGATTCGGGGATTATGGCATTCAGACAGCCAGTTATTATTATTTATTATTAACAAACATTTATATAGCACCAGCAGTGTACCTGGCACTTTACAAAGTAATAAAATAGACACGGTCCCTGCCCCTAGGGACCCAGTTCTAGGTTGTGCCCGCAGGCACAGGCGAGCACACTGCAGAGAGTCAAAAGCAGAGCTGTTTGGTTGACCAGACGGGGGTCATGAAGCTGCAACCAAGGAATGCCAAGTACTACAAGGAACGAGGGCTTGCAGACTACATCAAATCTCAATTGTTCATGGTGTCTCCCTATCACACAAAGAACGGAACACGTATGGGTCGTAATTGGCCCTGACACTAGGGGGGACCCATCAATGGAATGTACGATTCTGAAGGTACCTTAGGCTGGACCGGAATTTTCCGGTCGTGAACGAAGCTAGCATCTATAAAGTTCCCCGAGGCCCCAGAGTCGATGAGGGCCCATACTACCATGGAGTGCTGTTGGGACACCTGCAGGGTGACTGGGACCCGCAAATGGGAATTAGGGGGAGGCCTTGGTGCAGGGAATTCTGGTGGTGTTAGAATCGAGATGGCCCCTGTCGATCCCAGTTTTTGGCATTTCCTGACTCTCTTTGGTGAGGGGGTAAGGCTGGACATTCTCCGATAAAGTGGGAGGATTCCCCACAACAGAAGCATGAACGGGGCATGCGTCGCCGCTCATGTTCTTCCTTAGTCAAGGGCCCTCAAGAGGCTCCAAGTTGCATGGGTTCGGGATCAGGCACGGTGGAGGCCCTTGGGGAAGGGGGTGGCTTGACAAGAAATGGCCGCACTTCTTGCTGGCGCTCTCGCCTTCGTTTGGCTAACCGGTCCTCAATTTGGAGGGTTAAATTTGCTAACCCCTCCCAGGTCTTGGGGAGCGCAACAAAGCCAAGCTGGTCCTTAATTTCCTCCCCAAGGCCTTTACAGAACATAACCTTCAATACATCATTTGGCCATTGAAGCTCTAGGGCTATCTGCTGGAAGCGCGTAATATATTCCAGCAGGCCTCCTCGACATTGCCTCAGGGTCAGGATCATAGTGTCTGCATCTTGGGTACGATGGGGATAGTCAAAGAAAAAGGCAAACTCTTTGAGAAAATCATCATACTCAGACAATAGGGAACTATTCCTTTTTAAGGGGGTGGTACCCCACTCCAAAGCAGTGCCACTGAGGTTCCCAATAATAAATGCCACCTTTAAAGCATCAGTGGCGTAGGTAGTTGGTTGTAACGTAAAGGTAAGCCGGCATAATGCTAGAAACCCTTGGAAGGTCCGCCTATCCCCTGAGAATGTATCTATCTGTGGGCCCCTCGGCTCCCGGGGAGTCCTGGGGGTGGGTGGAGCCACCGGTGCAGGGTAGGGATGGGCGAACAGAATGCGATTCAGATGTTTGGTCATTAGGTTCAAAACCCAAGTTCGGGTTCGATTGTTCGTTTCAGCCGAGTTCGGTTTGGCCGAACATTCAAAAATAGCAAAACCGAAATGAAATAGAAACCGAAACCTAATTTTTGGCCCCGGAAAGATGTTTTTCCTGCCCCTAAACTCATCCAAACACGACCGAACTGTTCGGTCGTTCGAGAGTTCGGTTCGGACGTTCAGTTCGGACGTCCAAACAGACCAAGTTTGGTCCGAACTCTGAACATCTGAACCGCGTTTGCCCATCCCTAGTGCAGGGGGCAGTGGTGGAACCACCGCCACAGGAAGGGGGTTAGCTCAGGCGGCAACACCTTAGATTTGGGTAATGGCTGTGACTAATTCCCCCTGCTTGGTCTGAAGGTCCTTGACCTCCATGACCAGAGACTGAACCGCTAGTACGAGCTGTTTTATCTCACTAGCTATATCCATGGTGCTGAAGCCCGTACCTGGGCCAGTGGGAGCTGGTGATTCTGTCATCGGGGTAGGGGGTTTGTGACTGACAACGGGAAATCCACTCACAACTGAGGCTTGTCCCTGGCTTAGAGGAGGTACAACGGTGTCTAAATTCCTGTCAGGATAGAAGTGTGGCATTATGAGTCTATTAGGACTCAGGCCTCTATCATCATAAGGCGCCAGGTAGCACAGGGAAACCAAGCCTTGCCCCACACGTGCGCACGTCTCAATCCGTCTAGGACAAAGTGGTAAGAATAGTATGTGGGGGCACGTGAGGGGGAGTAGGAAGGGGACCAGAAGGGGACAGGGGAATAGGGACACTCAGCAAGGCGCTCTCACTCTGCACACACACGCAACCAGGGGACAATTGTAGGATCAAACAGACACACGGGGCTCTAGGAAATCACATGTACTCTCACTCAGTCTTCACAGGGAAATAACAAGAACGCAGGGGCGGGGGCACGCCTACAGCGCAAAGGCGCTGGGGGCGTGGCTACGAGCTCCGCAATGGGGCCGGTTGCCCCAGGAGACAGCATAGGGGGAGCGGTGTGCTGCCCGGTTAGTGGCGGCACCCCGCCAGGGCAAGGTCTGCCGGGGCACCCTCACGGGGCTCCCCGCTGCAACTGGAGCCGCCACCTGGAGATGGGGCTTACAGAGCCATTGTTCCTGAAGGTATGAGAAGATGGGAACATATAAACATGCAGGCTGTTTATGGAGGTTCTTGGGCATTAGGAGGCTAGGCAATCAATATTGTTCATGTTCCCAGTCTTTGTCTCTGAGCATCTGTTTAACTAAAGACAGTTTACACAGCAGCTTGTGGTAGGCAATTAATGTTTTTGTCTCTCCCCATCTCCCTTTCTTCACGTGCCGTCACCCCTTGCTCAGCCCAGAAAGTGTCTGTCAGAAGAGCCAGCTACTCAGTTCAATATATGTGAATATGGATGCTGATACTATGATCTTTAAAGTGCTCAGCCAGAATTGCTCTAGGCAGAGGAGGCAGCAATAGAAAAAGCACAGCCATTTTTGTGGCAGAGTTAAACAAAGGCTGTCAGTGTGATCCTCTGACTGTTTAGTACTAGTGCTAACACTCACCACCAGCACACTTTTCATTGAAGGAAGTGGGTCCATATTGGATGGTCCCTCCTTTCATCCCCTCTCACTCCCACGATCAGCAGAGGTGGGAGAACAAAAGAAGGAGGGCACTCGGCTGACAGCTGCTCACTGTATGCTCACTCTCAGCCACATGCCCAGCTTTTTCTGTCCTCTTTGCTCCAACACAGCAGGGTGGGAGGGAAACATGGGCATGGGGACAGTGGAGTTGGGTTTCTGTCTGTCTCTTAGGGCCATGTACAATGCAGGGTCCTCAGTCAGCTGTCTGTCCAGCTCCTTCCACATCATTCCAGTCAAAACGTGGTACGAGGATCGGAGTACTTGTCTTGGAATTATTAAGTACCGAGAAACGGAGTAATGGTCCCAGATACTTGGTAACACCTTGATTGAGGAATTCTTATTACTTACCTGAGCCTGCACTGCTTTCCTGTGATGTCCCCCCAGCGCTGCAGGTCCCCTGGTGATGTCCCCTCCCCCAGTGCTGCGACCTCCCCCCCAGTGAGGTCCCCCCATGCTGAAGTATCCTGGCTGAAGGGTGGGAGATTGGGCTGCCATCTTTTCTCTTGGAGCATGCTGAGAAATGTAGTCCAGAATGCACCCAGAGAGCCAGTGTCCCCACTGTCCTAATGCTTTCTGGGAGCATGCTGGACTACATTTCCCAAAATACTCCAGGAGCCCAGCCTGCAGCCAGGAGACCTGAAGCTCTGGGGGACATCACCAGGGTTGCAGCACTGGAGGAATGTTACCGGCAGCGGCAGCAGCAGCAGGTCAGTGCCACTCTTTGACTCCATAGGCTGTGTCAAGTCCTCATGGCAAATTCTTCTGCTTCCCCCTGCCCCCTCCTTCCTCTTCCTGTTGCTTCTCCTGCTGCGCCACATTAGGGGACTTGGCAAAATACTTGGTATTTTATCGAGTATTTGCCAGTATTACCAAGGAGTGGCTGAAAACTTGGGCCCAATCCTCGGATACTCAGAAATACTTGAGAACAATTATTCTACTTGGTTCAGCC
>QEPC01011641.1:22719-35858 GCA_003113815.1 Sphenodon punctatus
GAGTATTATGACACAATAAACAAGACCATAGCAAGAATAATTTGGCAAAGAAAGAAGCCCCGGATTAGGAGGTCAATTCTATACACAAGTAAAGAAAAAAGGGGTCAAAACATGCCGGATGTAAAAATGTACCACTGGGCCTCGACCCTTCGGGGAATCAAAATCTGGTATCAAAACGAGAAGAATACAGATTGGATTGAAATTGAAAAAAATTATTATGGGGTAACTACATTTAAAGATATCCTAACTGACGGGCACCAGGTGCAGACTCCAAAGGGATCTGAACATCCATTTGTTGGACACACACTACAAATTTGGGAAACATGTTTTAAGAAAGCAGAAATTCTTACAGACAAATCATCCTTCACACCTATTTTTGGAAAATGTATAAAATCAGTGGGGATACCAACAGCTATAAAAAAACAGTGGGAGAAAAAAGGTCTTAAATGGACTACACATCTATTTGTGGGACAAGAGTTTTTAACTCAAGATACCATAAAGCAGAAAATCGGAAATGAGATAGACTTTATGGTATATGCAAAAATTAGAAACAAATACACTCTAAGACAAGATAAACCGCATTATATAAGAACTGTACATGATTTAGAAAAAGTGCTATACAGAGATCCCTCTCAGCTGCACGTGCTCTCCAAGATATATAAAGTGTTATATAAAATATACAACTTACCTGATGCTGGGTATGTGGCGGCATGGGAGGAGGATCTACAAGAAAATATAGAAAAAAAAAGTAGTAGAAATGGTGTGGCAAATAATGCAAAAGGTATCAAGATCTGTGTCGGTATTGGAACCGCAAATAAAAGTAATATATAGACTGTACTACACGCCACAAAGAATACATAAAATGAATGAACAATATCCTCAACAGTGCTGGCAAGGTTGTAATGAAGTTGGAACATGGATGCACTGCTGGTGGACATGTCCCCATATACAGAGTTTTTGGTTACAAGTATGGACTTACCTGAATCAGACGGTGCAACTGGAAATACCATTTCTACCAAAGTTTGCTTTAATGGGAGTTTTCACAGAACTGCAGATAAGAAAAGAAAGGAAATTGGCATGTCAACAACTCAGACTGGTTGCGTAACACATAACACACTATAGTGTGTAATTGGAAATCAGCAAGGAAACTATCAATAAAGAAATGGAAGCAGAGGTTGTGGTGGACACTTACCATGGAGAGAATCCAAGTGGAAATACATTCAGATCTGGAAGGGTTTTATGCAGTGTGGAATTATATTTGGGAACTGATCCAACCTGAGATTGAGTCGAATGAGAGACAATTTTCACTATGTCTAACAAAAATATGAGAAGTTATTGATAACACTGATAAAAGAATAGGGACCGAAGCTGCAATCATAGGTCCCCCAGAGAATCTTACTAGTTAAGATATTTATGTATTATTTTGGTTATTGGATAACTTTGGAAAATAATGAAGAGAATAAAAAAAAAAAAAGCAGAGGTATAAAAACAGGGCTGTTAAGGATGTGTAGAAACAGACATGGGTGTGGCATAAAGGGGAAACAGCTAAGGTGACGTGACATCAAATAAGAAAGGATCTGGGGAGGTAGAATCTACATACGACAGGGTCTATGGGCGTTTTTAAACGTGCACTCTCCCAAGCGCGTTTTGGAGAAGACGGCTCCAAAGCAGGTTTGGGAGAAAGCCGGGTTTGGGAGAAGCCGTCTTCTCTGCCCCAGCCAGTGTTTAAATTTAATCACTGGCTGGGGGCTTTAGAAGGGGAAGAGGATTTGTCAGCGCTGCCTGGAAGAGGCAGTTTTCGCTGGCTTTCCCCTGCCTTCCCCTGCTTGCAAATCAGGGAACGCGGCGGTTCCCAGGGACGCAAGTGCCCCCTCACAGGAATCCTCGGCCGGTTTGATGCGGGAAAGATCCAGCATCAAACCGGGCCAAACATTTAAACGAGCACAAAGAAAGGCGGCTGATTAAAGGATCAGCTGTCTTTTTTGTATTGTTTAAAAGCGCCCTAAGACCACAATCACACCTGCGGTGGCACGCAAATTATGGCTCCTGCAAGCCAAAATCTGTGTGGAGCTCGGCCCGTGGGAAAGCCCCCTTGTGTGACTTTGCCAGAGATCACCCGGAAGAGTACAGAGCAGGGAAATCCAGCTCTGTACTCCTCCAGGTGATCTCCAGCAAATCTGCGTGGTGGGGCTTTCACAATGGCCAAGCTCCACATAGATTTTGGCTCTTGGTTTCTCCCAGAGCCAAAATCTGTTTGAGGCTGGCTGCTGCCGCAGGTGTTAATGTGGTCTAAGAGTGGCAGAGAGAGACACAGAGGTAGGAATAATAATATAGACTATGAAGGAACTATCAAGAGGTAGGAAAAAGTGGGGTTAGATAAGGTGGCTGGTGTGGGGTGTATAGTGCCAGACATTAAAATAGCTGTTAAGGTTATAGGCCGGGGGTAGGAGACAGACGAGAGGGGGCAAGGGGGAAGAGTTAGGTGAAATGAAATTGCATAGGAAAGAACTGGGAACAAGTGACACAAGGTAGAATCTACGTATGACAGGGGCTGTGAGAGGCAGAGGGGGGTTGGGGACAGACACAGCTGGATATTCAGTTTGGTACGGTATAGGAAATGCTAGCCAGAGAGGGGCCTGAGTGACTGAAGGCATTCTTAGCTCCTGTCTCAGTCTCCCCTTCTCAACAGACTCCTCTCTCAGCATCCCTCCCTACCTCCCCTTCCCTCAGGCCCCCCTTACTATTCCCTCCTCCCGCCCCTCAGACTCCCCGGCTTCCCCCTGCTCCCAGCTTCCTGCGCTCTCCAGCCCCCACCCTACCTTCCCCAGTTGCCATAGCTACCGAGAAGTTTCCCCTTCTCCCTCAGCACCGCGGCCCTACTAGCCCAATGGGGAGGACGGGGAGTCTCCCTGGCTCCGGAAGGGGCGCGGCATTGGCACCGGAAGTGGGTGTAGGAGCCGCAGGGTGTGTGGAAGCAAAGTGGCCGCCGCGCTCCGAGCCTCCTGATCCGACCGAGTCCGAGGCTTGAATCGCCCCCGCCAGGTGAAGATCCCGCGCCCTCGGCCAAGGCCCTGGAACCGCAAAGGGGGGGGAATCCGGGGCTGAGCCCCCTTCCTCGCCCGCCCCATGGTCGGGCCAGCGCCGCTTCCCGCCCGGCAGGCCCGGAGCTCGCGGGTGTGGGAAGGGGCGGCTTTGCCGGACAACGGCCAGTCCCAGTCCCTCTCCCTCCCCTCGCTGGGGAGGCAGTAAGAGGGGCGCGGGAAGGCGGAGGTCGCTGGAGTGGAGCCGCCCGGGTAACGGAGTGAGTCGCCCGTGGGAATGAGCTGGCAGCGCCTCCTTCGGGAGCTCCCTGTCCCGCCCCGGCTGAGTCACCTTCTTCCCAGGGGCTGGGCGAGCACTCACCTGTGCAGGCGGCGGCCAAGGGCTGTTTCCAGGGCCACAACTGCCGAAGGCCCCTCGACTCCTGCAGGCCGGTGGTTTAAACATGTAGGGTTGCAAAATCCTTTAGATTTATAGGTGGCTAACATACTTTACAGAGCTCGGATGGTAACTGTTTTACTGAGGGGAATTTGCAATACTCTTTCATAAAACAAGTTATCCAGATCAGAGCCCTTAATAAAATCATTAAATCTATAAGTCGCCCATCCTTCTAGCCCAGGGGAACCTTTCTGCTTGTGACTTAAATGTCAAAGTGGTGAGCACTTGAAACAGGCTTGATTGTGAATGATTGCCTGGACATAGATTTTGAAGCAATGAAATAGGGCTGGTGGGGCCTGTGATTATTCCCACACAGACCTGCTTAGGTTGTACCACCTTGCAAGGTAGCAAGGGCAGGTGGGTGTGGAATCGCCATTCTGTGTGCCCTCAGAGTATGGTCAAGCTACTATTGCACGGGTAAGGGCTAGTAATGAGCGTCCTTGTTCCCTGCAAGCTGTTAGCATGGTTGGAGCCTGATATGCAGCGTTTCTGCTGATTCCTGAGCACCTTTTAATCAGAACTTCAATTTTTTATACTTGTAATGTAAATAAACTATAAATCGAGATCTGAAGTTTGCTTTTGAGGCAAAAGATCAGAGTCCATCTAGTGCCCCCACACCATTGTGTAGTGTGACTTGTTTTCCTATGATCCTAACTCATCCTGTAGTATAACTACTTACACTTTAAAATTCTGGTACTTTGGGAATCTCTCTACTTCTGGACCTGACCAATAAATAATTATGCTAGTTGGAACAAAATGTAACCATGTTTGGTACAGTTGTATTCTTTTCACCTTCAACTGTTCATTATTGATATAGCATCAGAGATGGGCATGGTCATTCAGATATGTTCCAGGTACTTTTGGTCAAGGCCTTGTTTCTGCGAACACTTATATGCACAGTCAATGGGGAAGTCATGGTAACCTTAATTGATAGTCATGGTGTGGGAAAACTTCGAGTATTTGTGTCAAAAGCTTTACTTCTTCTGAAGTTGACCATATCCAGTAATTGATTTATGCTCCAATTTAAGAACAACATACTATTTTCTCAGATTGAAGTGTTTCTTTGTGGAAATGAAATGGAGAAATGCTGCTGTCAATGAGTAATCTATACTTAGTCTCCAGTGCATTTCCTCCACCACTCCCAAATTCATAGGTCATACTGAAGATTACAGTTTTAGCAAGAAATCTGCTGTTAAAAGAAAAACTAGGCACATTGCATTTCATTTGGAGGAGTGTGGGGAAACCTTACTGATTCCATACCCTTTAAAAAGTATCCACTGGTAGTGATGCCTTCTGGGTGAGCTGTATGTGTATTCGTGTCATCCAAACTATCTGTTGTCAATACTGTAGTTCTTGTGTCAGCATGTATGTGACTGAATTATGAAGGAAGTTTCTCTATGCTTTGCAAATAGTGGGTTTTTTGTTGGGTTTTCTTGGATAAGACTCACGTGTAGGATCCACTTTTTTAATGCAGATTCCTCATTTTGTGGTGAATTGTTGCATTAATTATATTACTATCTGGGACCAAGCAAAATGTCTAGATACTATTCAGTTTTCAGAGGCAGATCTACAAATACATTCAGTACCATTCTGTTCTACCAGTTCTAAATTGTATATCCATTTTGTAAGGGGAATAATACCCATGGGACAGAGACCAGTCTTATTGTGATTCAAGATGGATTTGAACTAATTTCTCCAGAGGGGAAAGGTTAGTGTACTAACCCACTTTTCTCCTTGGCTCCTTAATGCCTTGTGTTAAGCCAATAATCATACTACTTTCTCCTCCAAATCTCATCTAATGGAGAAGCATTTGTCTAATTAGTTCTAATGCTTGTTATAAAGAAACGAAAAGGATCAATGACCTATTTAGCATCAAAAGAGCAGGTCACTGAAATAGACTTCAGGCCAATGAGGCTTATTAGTACTGTCTTGCCAGTTCAATATATTATGTAAGTTGGATTTTTTTCAGTGCCAGTTCTTCATCTGCTTTCCTCAGTGTTTAAGTGCAAGTTACTTCTGATCTAGTTTGACTGTTAGTCTTGAATAGCTCATGAAGACTTGATGCAGTAAAGACTAAAAAGCATGCATGAGCACAGTCAAATGGTTCAGGCCCCCCAAGAATGGTTTACCTTTAAAGCTCTTGTAATCTAGTAGGTAATGTTGAGTGTCTAGAGATTTTAACCTTTAACTGTCACTAAAAATAAATAAATTCTAAAGTTTGCAAGTTCTAGGAGTTCCGTGGGTGCCATTTCTAAGATGCTATGCCCTTTCCTCCCTTCTTGCCCAACAGCTAGGAGCAGATATAAATTAGATTGTTACAGATACATGTCAGTAGACTTTGGTAGACATTCACTTTAGATAGCTTAGGTTCTGGAAGCAGGGTGATGAATCCAGTGGCCGGTAATTGACTGATATGTGGCATCTAATGGAAGTACTTGCTAGCTTTGAACACCAACTGATTTCTAGTGGTAGATAGTTGCTTGGTCACTACCTTTTTACTGGGCGTTTTTGAGGAATCTTAGGACCTGGGCTTTTAAAATGTGAAACACACTGTTTTGTTGTCAAACAACTTCAGCTGCCTTCAGAACTTGACAGACTAGTCTCTGATTGCTATGACTTATGACAGTTTTATTTCCACCCTCAAAATAGTATTGGTGTGGTTTTGTCAGTACAGTACTGCATTAAGTAATCCTTGCCTCCAGCCTCCTTTTCTCTGTGTTGCTGTTGGCCAAGGGAATCTCTATTAAATGACTTCCACAGATGGCCCAAGAACACTTCCACCTACAGTCATCGCAGGGATGTCTACTGAAAGGCTATGACACACTAATCCGTTACTAGTTGGAACTTCTTCATGAAAGGAACCAGTTAGAACTTGTAGCTGATGCGTTGGTTCTCCCCCCATCCCCCCCCCATCTCTTTACTCATCGTCTTTCTTCTGGCAAACCACTCCTGTGTTGAAGCACAAGCCAGCATAGTGCTGCAAAGCCATTCTCCAAGGTTCCAACAAGGTAAGCAACAGAGAATATTTTCAGCAAGACTAGTGAGAATAATGATAGGATTAGTGCTGATTTGTTGTGTGGGTATTGCTTCTATTGGAAGAAATCTTAATGGTCTGTGATTCTTTTGTAGGATTATTAATTCTTTTGTTAAACTCATTTTATTGGAAAGTACTTCATGCTTTGATAGCAGATTTACCCACAGGGCAGATAAGATGAAGTTGCCAAATTGGTACTTGCATGAAGCTTAATAGATAACAGCCTCCTTGATCCTTTTAAAAATTAGACTAAAAAATGCATGTGATTCTAACTCAGGAGCTCAGACTCCTGTGTGAATGGCGTTTAATATGTGCTGTTATGTCTCTTTGGGAAAATGGTTCTCTTCCCCCCGCCCGAAGTGTCTTGTGCTAGTGTTTGGGCAGAACAGTCATTTTGTTAAACTATTTTCCAGACTTTCCTTTTTAGCCACTGGCTCTTGATGCCCTTCTGTTTCCTCTGCTTTCCCTTCGTGTGTCCTCAAGTGAACTGCCATAAAAAGAAATGTATTTAAAAAGACATATCTTTAAAAATTATTTTGACTTACCCTATCCTGAGGACTCAGGTTGGGTCTAAAAAGAAATGCATATAAAATAGTTAAAAAAATAAAAATATTTAGAGTGTAATATATAAACAATCCCATACAAAAAACCTGTTCCCTAAGAACATACCCCATTCTACTAAACACCTGAGCAAATAGAAAAGTCTTGCATTGTTCCCAGAAAATGCTCAAGTTTTGATGATCCTCCAGGGGAAGGGCATTTCAAAGGTGCTGAACAGCTGCCAAGTACACCTCTGTTCATGTCCTTGCGATATTATCCTGGTGTACAGATGGAATCGTTGAGAGTGATGTTAAGGGTCATGATAGAGCATGGGGAGAAGATGGTCTTTCTGCTCTGTAGACCGAAGCTGTTTAGGACTTTGTAGGTAGGACTGAAATGAATCTGCCCTTCTGTACCCGGAGACTAACCACAGATACGGATTGATGTCCGGAGGGCCACCATAGATTTTCCACTGTCTCAGATCTCTGCACGCTGCTGCAGCTTAACCAGTACAGAGCACAGTGCCATTTTGTGCATGAACAGTAAAGTTTTTTTTGTTTAGTATACATCTGCAAAATAGCACCATGCTGGCTTGCCCACCACAGTGCATGCACAGAAGTATTGTTTACTATGTAAGTGCAAAAACTGTGTTCAGTGATGGGCCAATCCAGATCTCTGGTGGAATGCGGACTGGGTTGTGCCCAGTGTCTGTTCCATCAGACCTGCATTGGATAGGACAGAAATGTCTTGAATTTTTATTTTAGCCCTGTTTATAGCTAATACTAGTACCTCGAATTGTGTTTAGAAAGCTATTAATGTGTTCCCAGCAATTCACCCGGGTCAGAAGGTGAGCTGCCACATTCTGCACCATTACCGTGTAGAGTGTCTTATATTCATCTGGCCTCATGGTTATGAAGGCAGTTGTGATGGTGGACAGGTCTAACTCCTAAAGAAAAAGTTTCAGCCTTCTCACTAGGTGAAGTTTGTGGAAAGTTCTCCTAACCACTACCACAGCCTGAAGTTCCAGGCTCCGCAATAGAGCCAGGAGCATCCAAAATCTGTGAACCTGATTAACAAAGGGGGCATAGCCCCATAAATGATAGGTGTTTCTAACAACCCCCCTCCCTGTCACAAGAGGTGCATCATGTCAGTCTTGTTTGGATGCAGCCTCATTTGGCTTGCCTGATCTAGTCACCAACTGCAGCCAAGCACAGAGTAAGCAGCATGATTGCAGGACCTAGATTAGATGAAAAAGAAAGATAGTTGGGCGTCATCAGCATATTGATGGCACCTCCTTCCAAATATACATGATCTTGCCTAGATTGATTGGCGGGGACAGGGGTGACAGACGAGATGGAACCCTACAGGACCCCACAGGAGAAGTCTTGAGGAGAGGATGAACATCTGCCCATTGCTGCCTGTTGGGATCACCTCACAAGGAAGGAACAGAACCCATAAAAAAGCAGTCCTGAGAATACTCACAAGATCATACTTGTGTCAAACACCTTATGGTCTTTTGGCATACTGTTGAAGGCCACAAGAGTAGTCTCACTACTATATCCAGAACTAATGCTGGACTGACAAGGTTCAAGGAATCTGATAATATCAAGGTGCACCTGAAGCTGCAGGGCAACTTCCTTGTGAAAGGTTCTGCAGGCTCCCCTTGATCACAAACCAGACAAACTCTTTTATTGGTCTCCAGCCCCTCCTTGGTTCAGGCTGTGGGTTTTTATACTTACCCTGAAGTCATTTTACCTTTTCCAGCCTCAGCTGACTACAGTCAGCTCCCTTCACAGTATGCAGCTGGAATATTAGCTGATTGGGAACGGGAGAGCTGAGCCCTTTAACCCTTACACCCTGCTACACACCTATTCAACAAACTTTGACAGAAAACAAAGGTTAGAAATAGGACAATAACTAGCTGATGAAACCAACTCTTGACGTTGGTTTTTGAGCTGCTGTTGGACAACCACATTCAAGGGTTTCCAGCAACATGCCCTCATGAAGAGGCACTGACAGCACCAGCCAGCAATGGCCTATTTTCTCCTGGCTGGTTTTCCCTCTGTACTGGCAAGTACCACCAATTGAAAACAATCCAAATAAGCAGGATGAGACCAAGCCTCCCAAATTCCAACTCTGTAAGCAAACTACCAGCCCCCAAATCATGCTAAATATGAGCAGTTTTGTGACAATTGAAGATATACGATTGTTTCCAGGCAGAGACAACCTGGAGTTATCAGGCTGTTCACCACCCAGTTCAGTTCCGCAGGATGGCACTTTGCAGATGCTATGGCGATGGAAGAAAAAGCTCTTTGCCACTGCCTCCTTTTAAATCCTTAAAGTCAGTTAGCTTCAGCACAAGTTGAATGTCACTTGTGCTCTAATTGTCTGCCTTCCCACTTCAGCAGCCAACGGGACCTGTTCTACCACAACAGTGGGAGCAGACATCTGGGTGTGATCATATCCATAGTAAAAGTCAATGTGCTATTCCACAATTCAATCAAGCCATCAACAGAGCAGCTGTTAAGGTCCCTGGGTAAGTCTGGAATCCCTTTGACTCCATTAGTCTCTAGAAGCAGACCAACCTAACTGGTCCACTCACCCTGATGGCAAGGATCTAGACCCTCAGAAGGCAGTGATTAGACTATGAGAATGGCACCAACAATATACCCAAGAACTGGATGTTCTGTTTCGCAATCTTAAACTCAATCCATTCCTCCACAAGCAGCCAGTGCAGAGAACTGAGGGCGGGCGTAATATGATCATGGCTGCCCAAACCAGTAAGCAGTCACGTTGCCGAGTTCTGAACAAGCTGCAAGTGATGGATAAGCCCTGCCAGTAGCCGGTAGAAGAGGGAATTACAAAAATCAAGCCTCGTAGTCAGCAAGGCATGGGTGACTGTGGCAAAGTTGGCCTGAGATAAATAAGGTCGTAGCTTTTGCAAATTGCATAGCTGAAGAAAGCATTTCCAAACCACATCATAGACCTGGATTTTCATGGACAGATCATGATTGAAAATGATGCCCAAGTTCTTACTTGGCCCACTACCTCCACCCAGACCCCCATCCACATTCAGGAGCCCAACGGAGACCAGGGCACCTCATATTGGCTGCCCCTTCCCACCAACGTCACCTCAGCCTTCCCCAGGTTGAGCACAAGGTAGCTCCAATGCATCCAGGCCGCTATATTATTCAAACATTCCTCCGAGGCAGAGTTGGCAGGGCTCATGGGGCAAGAGATATACAGTTGTGTTCATTAGCGTACTGATGATACTCAACCCTGTGCTTGATCATGACATTCCTAAAGGGCTGCATGTATACATTGAACAACATTTTTTATTTATGTCAAAGTATTTTTATCCCACACCCTCCTGCTCCAATAGCAGCTCGGGGTGGCTCACAACAAGCCAAACAATAAAATCAACAATTAAAATCACAGCTTAAAATTTAAAACTCATCAAAATGACTAAAAGAGCGGAACCAAAGCCCCATCCCAGCCCTCCTCCCATCTCCAACATGGGTGAAAAAATAGAACCTTGAAGGATGCCACAATTCAGGCCCCTCGGGGATGATGCATATCCATCCATCAGCACCGATTGGCTCCTCCCTTCCAGTTATGACCAACGCCACCGACCTGCAGCTCCCGTAACAGGTGGTAGAGCAAGTCCCTGCAAGATGTGACCCTCGCCCTGGGGGAATGAGCTACAGTGCAGTGGGTTCATGTCCATTTAAGGGCGCTGGTTACCTTCAGCGAGCACGTCCCCTTTGGCGGCTTGATCACCAAATATCCCAAGTCATGGGAGGAGGCCAGAGGAACAGAGAGTTTGCCTTCGCCTGTGCCCAAAATACCTCTCTCTACTGGCCACGACTCTCCACTTTCTCTTGATTACAATCCAACCCCCAGCAGGCTGGTACTGCAACGGGCCTGGGCACACTATAAGAGATTTGTTTATTTAGAGTATATTTCTCCCCATATTTCCAGTTTCATGCATCAACAGTCTGACTTTCCAAACCAGCACTCCTTCAGAAGTACAGGTAAATACCTCCAATTTAGTCCAGGGGACTTTCCTGGAGAGGCATTACAGGAAGCCACAGTTCAGGTTCTCAACATCTTTCAGATGAACTCTTTCCTTAACTCTCCGTCAAGTCCCTTCCCTCCCACCCACTCCTGCTTCTTGCACACAGGAGCCTCCTCATCAAGACTGCACTTCCCCCAGTACTGAGGGACTATGGCTGTCCATTAAACCATCGTTCCAACAGCTTTCCTAACACCATTCCTTGCTCACACCCCTCATTAAAAGACTAACATCTCTCCGTTTCCACATTCCTTCCCTGCCATTCACCTGAGGGAGTCTCCCTCAACATGTGCCCCCACTTGACCAAGGGAAAGACTATTGACCTGTAGTCAGGTTGACAAATTATCTGGTAGAATCATGAGAGAAAAATGAATAATTGTCCCACTACCAGAGTAGTAGCTGCTCCAAAATAAGCAAGCACATTTCCTTATTAGCTCTGTTTTGAGAAGTTCAAAGAGAAGGAGCAGTAATAATGAGACGAGAATTGTTGGCAGTTATATTTATGCTAGAAAAAAAAGTCTTGTAGAGGGGAACAAAGTATAAGTAGGAGGACAGGAGTAGAAATTTAAGTTTCCATATTTTCTCAACAACCCAGAAATTTCCAAATATGATCTCCATGCAGTTTGGGGAGTAGGAATTCCACCCTGCGTAGTATACAAACTAGTATTTGCACAGATGACTTGTGCAGGGTGTGCTTACCTGATGCTTATGTCCTAGGAATTCCTGCTCCCAAAACTCTATGGAAAACTATGGTGCACACATTTTGGATGACAAAATGCAAGCTGTTCAAGATATATCATTTATGTTGAAATTTCAACATACAGTACCACTTCGTGTGCTTGGGGGAACTCAAATAGTGGTGGTGTATGAATTGAGGTGCTAAGCCATAATCCTTGCAATGTAAATGCTTCTAAAGGCACTGCAAATTGAAGAAAGTTACTATTTATAGTAAAATTTTATATAGTTTTATAGATATCCTCTGGTAACTTCAGATTCAGGGGTTGGTGGATAGAGAGAGCAGACCCCCTTGAGCTGATTACTCTGTCAGCCTGTAAACCAGATTCCACTTCACAGAGCACTGGGGTTGACTCTAATGAAAGATTGCTCTGTCTTATGGGTTTGGTAATAGAACATAGAGCATTATGCTTCTGGACTACTGACTCAAAAGAGAATCTGGTGACAATAGTGTGTAAAAATTGTTGTCATTTGTACTGTCTACAACTTACAGCTCTGAGTTAAGGTTGTGTCCATTTTCCCTTGAGGCAGAGAAAGAATGCTTAAAAACTGAAAATTGTATGGCAAACTTCAAAGAGAACTTATATTTATTTATTTTGTAAATTAACAGCTTTAGCCATCCCCCCCCTTTTTTTTTCTTTTATACTTGGATGCAAAGATTGGCCCTTTACATTTATTTTAATTGGAAGGTTTAATTGGTCTTTTTTGCCTTTTTCTCTCACATCTCTCTTTGGGTTTCAAAATTGTTTGTTAGATTATCAGAATTCTCACTACAAACCTGATCCAAATCACAGCCCAAAATGCAACCTGGAAATTAGATCTCGGTTAATGGTGCTTATAGCTTTCTGTGCTTGGTTAAGCTATTGCAGTACTTACAGAAATTAGCAAATTTGCTACTTAGAATAATTCTTATTATCATATTTATTTTTATTTATCACATTCCTCTTTGGGACTACTCCTTTTAAATTGGCTATGCTGATGGATGCTTGCATTATGCAGCAGCATCTGGTGTGTATTATTATTATTATTATAATTATAAACATTTATATAGCGCCAGTCGTGTGACCTGGTGCTGTACAGAACATAGAATTAGACATGGTCCCTGCGAAGTCTCAGGTGCGTATGCTTGGCTTGGTTACAAAGAGGTTGGTAGCAGCAGTCAGCAGAGGAGGGCCGACAGTAAGTGTACAGGGAAAGACAAGCAGGCATTGGGAAAGGCAGCAAGGAAAAGGTGGGTCTTGAGGAGGGATTTGAAGGAGCGGAGGGAGGAGGCAAGGC
>QEPC01011641.1:37757-130221 GCA_003113815.1 Sphenodon punctatus
GGTAGCAGATGGTAGGGGTGAGCCGGGGCGGGGGTTTAGGGGCCGGACGGGGCGTGAAGAGAGGGGGGCAAGAGAGTCAAGGGTCGAGGAGAGAGAGGTGTTGAGAGCAGAGATGGCAGAGTCGGGAGGAGGAGGCGAAAACGGGGAAGGAGGGGGGAAAGAGTTTAATATATTTTCCCTTCCGATCCCATTTTTGTTATGAGGTACTTTTCTTATTGCACTAGTCATTTTGATTCCTTCTGAGAACAGTTAGAGGGCACGCACTGCCTGGTCAGTTTAATTGTCCATGGAGGTCAGTAGTGTGTGTGTCGTCTTCTCTCCCCCCAGGTAACATGAGGAATATTCCTTAGCTGGGAAGAGGAAATCATACAGTTCCACTTCCACTAACTGGTTTCTCCACACATCACCACTCTTACTTTTGGAGCAAGGTTGTGCTCTATATAACGTAGTGATGTGTGAGCAGCTACCTTAATTTACAAATAAGAACAAAGAGGTTAGACAAGGTCACATTGTAGAATAGAACCTATTACTGCAATATGGGAAATCCAAGCTTAGCTACTCTGCTTTTGTCCTAGCAAATGGCTGTGAAATTTATTAAGGAAGTGTATTAACTTCTCCAGTGGCTTATTAAAGAGCCCAGCGTTTACTCCTGTAATTCAACTGGTAGAGGTTTAAAAAGATGGGTCTGAAAGTCTAGAATTCAAGTGTGGCTTATGTGAATGTATGTATGAAGTTGGCTTTTTAAACAACTGCCTTATTTACTTCACACAGTGAGACAACATAAGAACATAAGTAGTGCTATACTGAGTTAGACCAATGGTCCATCAAGCCCAGCATCCTGTCCTCTGACAGTGGCCAATCTTAATCACATGGGAGAAGAACCAACAGTCACAATGGGCAATCCATTCCCTGTTGTTCACTCCCAGCTCCCGACAGTAAGAAGTTCATCCTGTAAGCTACTTGGTTAATAATACTACTGGCCCTGACAACGTCCTCTCACAACAAATTCCATAGGCTAATTATGCGTTGAGTGAAAAAGTACTTCCTTTTATTTGTATTAAATCTGCCGGCAGCTAGTTCCATGGAGTGTCCCCTAGTTCTAGTACTATTTGAGAGAGTAAATAACCTTTCCGTGTCTACTCGTTCCATACCACTCAAGATTTTATAAACCTCTATCATGTCCCCTCTCAGTCTTCTCTTCTCTAAGCTGAAGAGGCCCAGTTTGTCAAGCCTCTCTTTGTACGGAAGCTGTTCCATACCCTTTATCATTCTCGTTGCCCTTCTCTGTACCTCTTCTAGTTCAGCTGTCTTTTTTGAGATGGGGCGACCAGAACTGCACACAGTATTCCAGGTGCAATCACATCATTAATTTGTATAGAGCCATTATGACATCCTCAGTTTTATTCTCTATCCCTTTGTGAAGAACTCCTAACATTCTGTTAACTTTTTTGACTGCTGCTGCACATTGGGCTTAGGATTTCAGTGTATTGTCCACAATCACTCTCAGATTCTTTTCCTGAGTGGTAACTCCTAGCTTAGTATCCAGCATTGTGTACTCCTAATTTGGGTTATTTTTCCCTATGTGCATCACTTTGCACTTGTCCACATTAAATGTCATCTGCCATTTAGATGCCAGCCACCCAGTCTCATAAACTCCTGTTGCAGTTCTTCACAGTCTGCTTGTGTTTTAACTTCTTTGAATAACTTGGTGTCATCTGCAAATTTGATCACCTCACTCTTAACGCCCGTTTCCAGTTAATTAATGAATACATTAAACAGCACCAGTCCCAATACAGATCCCTGGGGCACACCACTTTTTACCTCTCTCCATTGTGAAAACTGACTATTCAGTTCTACGCTTTGCTTCCTATCCTTTAACCAGTTACCGATCCATAGGAAGGCATTACCTCCTATCCTATGACTTTTTAATTTTCTCAAGAGTCCTTTAAGTGGGACCTTATCAAATGCTTTCTGAAATCCAGGTACACTATATCTACCGGGTCTCCCTTGTCCACATACTTATTTACACCCTCAAAGAATTCCAACAGATTAGCGAGACATGACTTACCTTTGCTAAATCCATGTTGACTCTTCCTCATTAAGCGATGTTTATCAACATGCCCAGCGATTCTGTTCTTAATGATAGTTTCCACCATTTTGCCCGGCACAGATGTCCAACTTAGTGGTCTGTAGTTTCCAGGATCATCTCTGGATCCCTTCTTAAATATCGGGGTTACATTTTCTACCCTCCAGTCCTCGGGTACAGTGGCAGATTTTAGCGATAGGTTTAAAAATTACTAACAGTAGGTCTGTAATTTCATATTTGAGTTCCTTCAGTACTCTGGGGTGAATACCATCTGGTCCTGGTGATTTGTTAGTATTTAGTTCGTCAATTTGCTCTAGGACCTCCTCCAGAGTCATGTTGATATGTGACAGCTCTTCCAATTAATCACTTACAAAGTAAGGTTCAGGCGTGGGTATCTCCCCAACATCCACTGCAGTGAAGACCGAAGCAAAGAACTCATTCAGCTTCTCTGCAATGTCCTTTTCCTCCCTAAGCACCTCTTTCAGTCCCTGGTCATCTAACGGCCCAGCTGACTCTCTAGCAGGCTTCCTGCTTCTGATGTACTTGAAAAAGTTTTTATTATTAGTTTTAGCATCTTACTACACTTTAACAACGTAGTACACTTATTAAAAACTAGAAATGACACTCTACACAAAATTAACCCTTGTGCTATGGATATTGGCACACTGGTGGGGAGAGGAGGTGTTACACAGCTGTTGTGGACCAGAAGGAAAGGGGGGAAACTGGGAAATCTCCTCCCAAAAAACCTGTGTAGAACATGAGCTAATGATCTATAAGGGTGTAGCACCTTGTCTCCCATTTTCAAGAAAATGAGATTTGGGGGAAAGTAGCTTTAACCACACTTTCTTTCTGAATGATTTGTTGAGAAGTGCTGTCACTTCCGTTCTTTGGAGTGGGACTTGAAATTTGATTGGGTGCAGCTGCATGTTTTTGCCAGTGGGATGTGCCTTTTACTATCTCCATGAGATTTCACCCAAATATGAATTAAGTCCCTAGGAAAAAAATGCACTTCACAGTGCTTAATGGGTACTTGCTGTTTTTATGGCATCATTCTGTGAAGTCTGTGCATATTGAGCATGGCCACTGGGGTAGTGGATTGTGGGGTCTGAGTGGCACTTTCTCTGCAATTGCTGCTTGTGTCAATGAGTTGGCACTGGTCACAGAAACTGATAGCATGGGGATTTTGTCCTGTGCTCTCAGTGTTCCCCCTTCTGGCATCCAAGGAGGGTGGGAGAGCAGGTTGCAATCACCAGATAATATGGTGCTAGAGAACATCTGGGTATAAGCCTTTGGGGCAAGAAACAGAGAAAGCTGTGTTTTATAAATAAGATCATAGAACTGTAGGGTTAGATAGGACCTCACAGGCCATCTAGTCCAACTGCCAAAGGAGGCTGGTCTTAGCAGAGAATGGTTTTGATCCATTGAACCTCTGGGTATGGACCCAGCATGCTCCTGCTGTGCTATTCTGCTGCTGCAGAGACAGTCGCCTACTGAAAATAAAATAATGAATATCTATGCATTTTGAGTACCGTCCATGCTGTGCACTGAATGAGACAGGGAAAGTAGTACTGTATGGGATCATGTAACTGTTTCATAACATCTATAACTCCACAAGGGAATGTGTTAAGGCTGCCCAGACAACATTTAAATCTGGCATTTTCCAACTTCCACTTAGCAACCTTAGCATTCTTCTCATCTGTTGTTTTTGTGTATAATTAATGCAAATTGCAATGCAAACTGGTCAAACTAATGCACTTATTGCAAATCAAAACAGCAGCAGAGTTAAAGCTGGTTATACTGGGAACTGAAGGAAGCCTCCGCCAAGTACATTTGCTCCCTAGCTAGTGTCCACCCAGCTCCATCATTCAAGAATCTGCCCTTCTACCTTGGCCTGCCCCTGCCACAGTGGTTCCTTCATTCCATTCCAAGCAGTCCCTGGGTCTCCATGCATCTCGTTACCCTGCCCAACTGATTCTTAGCTTGCAAGCAGCCCCTTCCTGGCACCATCCCTAAAGTGTACCCCCTCTCTCACTACCTTCCCTCATCTTTCCACCCAAACTTTCTACTCTCTTGCATTACACTTTCTTCCTCATATTCTCAGGCTTCCAGCTGTATTGAGATTTTGTACTGACTTTAGGACTGTGAAAAAATGCCTTGCCAGAGACAAATTTTGGGAGTTGATGAGTGGGTTTTTCTAGCAGCATCTGCAGTTCTAAGCCTGAGCCTTGGGACTGGGACTTAGCAGTGCAGACGGTCAGAGGAGGAGAGCCTCATCCCATATGTAGCACTATGTCCAGAGTTCCAAACATCCATGAAGTTGAGGAGTGTTTTAGGTAAATATTCTTAGCTTAGTTTGAGGTGAAGGAGACTGAATAATAGGACGGTAAAGGGAGCAGTTTGTAGGAACGAGGAGCCAGGGAAAACCTGATGGAATAGGTAGGTTTTTAGAGGGGATTTGAAGGTATTCTCCCCCCCCCCCCCATCAGATGTTCAGAAGGAATTGTGGGAGCCCTATTGCAGCACTGAGTCTCAGCCCACTGCATACAGGGCTTTCCTACTCCCTGCTGACCATCTGATCTGGGGAGTACGAGAAGGTTTCTCCTTCCAAAAGCAGTGAGCCCAGGCTTGGACACAGAGATTTCCTGCTATTCCCCAACCAGATGGTCAGCAGGGAGTACGAGAGTGTCTCTTCCCCCCTCCCCCCCTTTACTGGCAAATGAGATTCTATGCCTGGCTAGCATGGGAAGTCTTTTTATAGCTGTGACTACTCTAGAACTTAATTGGTTAAAAGCAATGTGAGTTAATTAAATTTAAATCTTTGGGCAGTCTGAGTAAAAGGATGGTTGCCTTTTAAAAAAAAATACCATTCCACTTGGCAGCCTTGGGGCTTATTTACAATAGACTTGCCTCCATTCATACTGACTTCAAAGTGTGACCATGAGAGGACTAAATCTGTAACTTTACCATATTGTCTTGTGTTCACACTGAAGTTATGCCCAGTTGTAGCAGAGCTGGGGCATATATGATTGCTAGTGCTATAGCAAATTGTAGTCTTATAATCACTTTCGCAGAGCACTGGGAGATCTTGTCTCTGCCTCTCACAATTGGCAACTATATAAGCTCAGGAAACCCTACAAATCACATATGAATCCTTCAGGTGGGTTCCCTCTGCCCCAGGTGTTCTAAAGTTCACAGAGAAGGAGTAGTTGCCATGTTGGTCACAAATGATAGAGACGTTCAGATGATTTCTTTTATTGGATCCTGTTGGTCCAATAAAACAGATCTTCTGAATTATTTTGCTGTTAACAAATGATAGCCCACACCAAGTGGGTGTTCTCCTGCTCATTTATTAGGTGTTCACCTGCATTCTCCCAGCTCTTCCAGGTTGGCAGTTTGTGCCCAACGCTAGTTCTTTCCCAGCCATTACATTCTCTGTAATGACTTGCATAGGATTACCATTACCGGAATCATGGCTCAAACTGACAGCCAGGCAGCAACCAACACCGCTACCGCTGCCCAATACGCCATAGCCCGATCCTAGGCATACCAACCCCCCCCCCCTTCCTGCATGCCTTCCTCAAACACTTTGACACTGCCAGATCCATGGGAGTAGGATTGGGAAAATGTCCCGCTGCCTATCGTACCAAGCTGCCCCCAAAAGGAGCTGGCAAGAAGAAATAGTTAACTTTTTTAATAATAAAGATTTTATTTTTAATAATCTATTTTTTCTATGCTGCTTTGGATGTTTACTTGGTTTTTTTGGAGGGGGGAGGGGCATGGAGAATGCAGTATTGGCATAGTGATATGCTGCTTTGTGGCCTGGGGATTAGAAGGGAAGAAGGGTGCAAGTGCTCTTAAAATGAGTCCATGGGAGCTTGGGGAAGGACCATAGTACTCCAACAGGGAAAAGCCTCCACCCCAGGTGTAAAGGGAATGACTGTAGGAAAGCCACAGGCAAAGTCATTATTGATACTACAAAAAAAATCATATAAAATAGTTCACCTCCTGAAGCGATAACCTGGAAGAAAGAAACAGCTGCTGCACCTTCTTACCATGGCTTGCCATGGCTGTGAGTCATATCAGGGGACAGGATACTGAGAAGGTAGGGTTGGTGGTGGGAGCGTGGAGGGGAAGAGTGCCTGCCTTTAGCAGGGTAGTCCATGCTAACCCTGTGCATGGGGGCTGCACAGACACACAACTACTACACAAAAGGGGTTGCCCATTTATTAGGCTAGTCACACTAAACCTGGGGTTGTGGGGGTGCTTCAGGAAAAGAACCCTGACTCCAGAAGGCTACTGTCTCGTTTGTTAGCACTGTTTGTCTCCATCTCAAAGTTTGCTGAGGCATATTGCTTTTAAACTTGCTTTGCTGTTAATGGAAGCAGGGTAGAGTCAGTGGTTCAGATAGGTTATTTAGTCAGTGGGGTGAAGAGAGAGGAGAATGTGGGACACTACCATGTAGTCTGGCTCTGCCTGCCACTGCCTTAGTTTAAGCATAGGAATGGAGCAATTGTTTAAATAAGAGAGAGCTTTAGAACACACATGCTGTAGGCTAGGAACATATTGGAGAATTATCTGTAATTGATTTGTGTATATGTTACTTGTCGTGCATATAATTTGGCTGTATCCATTGTTGCTAACTCAAGGTAAGTTTTGATGTAGCAAGTTAACTACATTGGCTTTGGGCATGAACAAATCAGAGAGTGTTTTCAAACAAGACGAGTCCGTGTCTGGAGTCTGTTAGGTCCATGCAGCCCCTCTTAACCTCCACTCACAAGAGAGCCAGTGTGGTGTAGTGAGTAAGGTGCTGGATTAAGACCTGGGGAAACTGCATCCAAGCAAGAACTATATATTCGCATCTTTCAGCACTTTCCCCAGGTCTGAATCTATCTATAATTCCTGACTACAGAGGATTTCCCCAAAGACTAAGACAATACTGTATCTTCGTGTAGCTGTAGTAGCCCTGAGCTAACTTCCCCAAATCATCATTAATATCAATCCTCCTTGAGGATTGAGAGGGTAGTAGCTACAATTTTGACATAAGATCATTTCCCACCCCCCTACCCCCACAAGCCCACCATGGTGCCTCCCCTGAGTACACGGGCTCATGAGCTTGCCATGATGCCAAACTGTGATGTAATGTACATGGAAGTAAGTGCCTAAATAGGCTAGACTTATCATTTTCAAACCCAGTGGATAAAATAAATTGGTCCCTATAAATTTCTGTGAATCACTTGGGAGGTATTCAGAGGGGACCAGACAGCGGTTTTTAAATGATTCAAAGAAATTCAGAGGGACAGAGATCTTTTTCTACTGTGTTTGAAAATTCATCTAAAACTACTGATTTTGACACCCAGTGGATAAACCTAGGCACTGTTTTCCATACACAGTACTAGACTAGAAGAGAGGCAGGGGAGGCCAGGGCCTGATTGTCCGTGGTAGGCAGAGATGGGGCGGGGATATAAGGCAGGGTGCGCTAGTCAGGGTTCCCCCTGCCCAGGACCCGGTTCCCAAAGGCAGGCAGAGTGGGGAGGCAGAAGGCAGGGTGTGCCACTCAAGCCCACACAGTTTTGGACTAGATCAGGTTTGGCCCACAGGAAGACTGGGATAGAAAGATACACTATTCAGCTTCAGGAAGATGAGGAGATACATGCACCCCCAATAGGTAAGGGGTGGGTTCCATCCCCTACCCAAAATATAGGGGAATGGAATCTGCCCCATCTCCCCCTAGCATTTCACCCAGGGGCACAGGCAGGAGTGAAAGAGTGGGTGCCCCATATTATTCGTAGGGTGAAGGGGATGGGTAGATGGCAGGCGACCTTGACACTGCCTACGTTTATCCCGTGGCTTTGAAACTGCATTGTACCCACCATGTTTGTTTCGAGGGGGTTCGCATCTTGAATGAGTTCAGTTCAGTAAAATTATTTTATTTCAGGAAAAATAATCATTGTATAGCCTTGATTTCTCCTCCCCTCCACCCCCACCTCCATGGGTTGTCCCAGTCAGAAAGGAGAAGCTTGTGGTTGCATACCCGCAGGTCCTGGTTCCGCTGAGCACTTGTGACAGGAGGTTCACTTTGCACCCCTTGCAATGGCAGACGTGTAGCAAGACGACAAGGAAATCCATGATTTCAGAACCCACCCATCTTCCTGCCTGCCTGCTCAATTTTCAACCCTGTCTGTCTGTCTGAAGGGAAGGCGGAATGAGTAGTTATGCAGCTACAGGGAAGGTTGCTGCGGCAGGATCCCAGCATCCCATGATTCCCCCTCCTGCTGCCATATTGGCTTCCACCCCCATGCCAGCCCAAAGGAAAGCGCCACGTGGGTTCTCTTCATGCCATTCCCCCCAGCCACCATCTTGTCTTCCATGCCTAGCTGCCATTTTGGCTTTTACCTCCCACTCTAGGCTTTTTGCCTGTGATTTCATGGTGCTGGTGGACCTGGACATGAGGAGGCTGCGCACAACCTAATTGATGGGACGCAGCAACGTGAGCGCATGTTAGCCAGGATTTCTCTGCACAGTGGCCTGCCTTGTCCCTGGGCTTCACCGTGAACGGCGGGTGGGGTTTAACATCTGGCAGACGCTAATATGCAGGCAGCAAACACCCACCTAATGTGGGCTATCGTCTTGTTTGGTTTTTACCCAGAGCTTAAGCATGGAGTCTTGTTTGTTACTGGAGAATGCTAGATTTCTCTCTGAAGGTGGCTTCCCTAGTAAGATCAAGGCTTATTAGTGAAGCAGTACATGTGTGTGAGAGAGAGGAGGGGTGGGGGACTCTCACTGCTGTTTCCCATATTCCTGACTTTGTGGGAGATTCAGTGCCCAGATGATCAGCTTTGGGATTTTTCACAGGAGTTGGATTCCACAGCTTTAAAAGTAATACTTAAAATAGAACTAGACCTAATGCAGAATTTTAGTATCACGTGTGCAACATAACCTTTTGTTCAAGATGGTTCCTTTAATTAACAAATTTTCTCTTGAGTTAGTGTCGCAAGGATAGAGTCATACATCATTTGTGTGATCCTGAACTCATTAAAATCAGTGGCAAAATTCCTATTACTTAATTGGGTGAGGATTATACCCCATGTATCCTGGGACGTGCCGCACCTACTCTCTTCAAATTTGGGCATGTGCATTGCCTTGTAGAGGAACTGAAAATGGTTTTCACTAATTGCCCTGTTCGTCAATAATTCTACCTTTTATTTTCCTTAAGGTTGGGGTTCTCACACTTGCTCTTTTACGAGCTGGGTAATTTCATGGTGTATAGATCTATCTTCTTAGTCTCAGCTGCTAAATTGTGTTAAAATTAATTTCCTAATAAACAATTAAGCATGTAAGTAGTTCTTAGTTGTGTTTGTCTGTGGGTGGTTTCCCTTCTAGTTTCATAGTTTCCAGTTCAAATGCAGTCAACACTATGGAAAAGGTGGCGTATGTCAGGGAGATGCCTGTAGAGGGAACAGGGTTCCGAATGGATCAGTACAAAAGCAGCCTGAATGATTAGTGCAGCTTTATTCTGTTTTTTTGCATTGCATTCCGTATCAAAGTAAAGATGAAGTTGTCAGTAACAGCAGGAGTTGTCTTCTGTGTCAGAATATTACTCCATTGATACAAGTGTATCAGAAAATAAACATGAACAATTCTGCTCTTTTTTTCTCTGATAACTTTTAAATGCTACTTGTTTTTTCAGACTTGGGGGTAATGCACTGCAGTCATGGCATGGTTTGGAGGGAGTGAACTGTGTGGGTAAAGCTGATAGGATTGGACCCAATGTTAATAAGGATTGTCCTATTTGAGGGAATAATGCTTTTGGTTTCTCAGGGATGTGATTGACTGCAATTATTAAACATAATGGGGGATGTTCTTTTACCTAAGATACTGACTTAAAATTACAGATAGTTATTTACTAATAACTGAAGTTGTCATAATTCAGATTTATTAGTGAACTGAAAATTATACCCCACCCCTTGTGATGGCAATATTTATTCCCCAAACCTGTGCAATTCAGATTTCAATTTTTTTCTCCTCTTTCCTTTTAAGGTTATAACCATGGATAAAAGTGAGCTGGTACAGAAAGCCAAACTAGCCGAACAGGCTGAACGCTATGATGACATGGCTGCCTCTATGAAAGCGGTGACTGAGCAGGGACACGAACTGTCCAACGAAGAAAGGAATCTACTCTCTGTTGCCTACAAGAACGTAGTTGGGGCCCGTCGTTCCTCTTGGCGTGTAATTTCCAGCATCGAACAGAAAACTGAGCGGAATGAGAAGAAACAGCAGATGGGAAGAGAGTATCGTGAGAAAATTGAGGCTGAGTTGCAGGATATCTGCAATGATGTTCTGGTAATAATTCATTAGTAAAAATTAAAGCAGTTCGTACAGCAGCATTTGCCAGGAAAGCATAAGGAGCCTCACTTAAGGATATCCAGTGAGATCTAGGCAGGCAGATGACTTCACATAATACTTGAGTAAAGAAATTGGTTAGGCATAGTTACTGAGGTTTCTGGTTTTGTGCCTTTCATATGATTCCACTGACTCTTTTGAGGTTCTGTCATCAGCTAAGTGTCATACCTAAACAAAAGGACATGAAAGACCATTTAGTTGATTTATGTGCACTTGTGGATCGAACCTGATACTTGTTAACTAGTAGATAAGATGGTTAGGGATACCCTTTAGTGATCTGAGAGCAGATGTCCTGGTGAGAAGTCTAGTGCTTACTCTCAGTTTCTGCAAAGTTGGAGGGTGCTGTCTTGCTAGCAAGTTCTTGCCTTTTATCTGAAGGCCCTGGGAGAGGAGTTTGCTGCTTTCCCTGCTCCAGCCTGCTGGTGGTTGTAATGAGGTTTACTGTTTGTCATAGCCAGAAAACTGCTGCTTATGAAGTGTTAGGGGGTCATTGATATGCTTCTCTCTTTGAATACACAAGTTGTCCCTTCTAGCTTTTGAGCAGTACCCTCATAGCTGCTTTCAGCTGGGCCTGTTCTGGATGGTTTCATTGGTCTCCATTGGGAGTTTAGTGTGGGCAATGAAAGTTGCTTGCCTTGTTGATCGCAGGCCATATTCACACCTGATGGCGGCGCGGCTGTAAAAGTGACGCGAGGCAAAGATGTGGCGGGGGGAGGAGCCGGAAGTATTGCTGGTGCAAACGGGGCTCTGCCGTGGCTTTACTTGTGGATGACAGGGTGCGAAATCCAGCCCTGCCATCCGCGAGTAAAGCTGCAGCAGATCCCCATTTGCACCGGTGATACTTCCGGCTTCCAGCTCCTCCCCCCTGCTGCGTCTTTGCCTCGCATCAATTCTACAACTGTGCTGCTGTCCGGTGTGAATGCGGACTTTTTCTGCAGCTTCACAAAGCTGTATACAGCAGCAGAGGCACTATGGAGCTGTATATCTGCAGATTTGTGAAGAGAGCACTGTGACTTGAATTTGGAAGGCTGCTTTCACAATCATATGGGCTATCAAGTTATTTTTTTGAGAGCTGAAGTTCTGTAGTAGTTAATGCTCTTATTAGGACAATATTTCATGTTCCCCCAGTTGCAGGAAAGTAAGTAGATTCTCTCCCCTCCCCCAACCTTGGCAGTGGATAGTGAGCTTCATATGTGCACACTTAAAGTACATTGGCATGTTACATGTTCAGACTTACCATGACAGTTAAGGTGCCCTGTTTATTATGACCATGATTAGTTTAGTGACAAAAAACAATTCTTCCTTCAGGAACTCCTGGATAAGTTCCTTATTGTCAATGCCACACAGCCTGAAAGCAAGGTCTTCTATTTGAAAATGAAAGGAGACTACTTCAGATACCTTTCAGAGGTGGCATCTGGGGAAAGTAAGCAAAGTAAGTAGTGTGAGTTCATTTTTATACATCACAAGCCAAAACTTAGAGACTCTACACAGAACTAAATATTATTTATTATTATTATTTATATTGCGCCAGCAGTGTACCTATGTCTGGTTGTTTCTCTAAAAAGATTTTTGTATGAATTGTAGCATTTTAAGTATTATGCTTTAGCTCCACAGGTACTTTAGAGCAGGAAATATTTCTATAAGAGTATTTGTTAGTGATCTTTTTTATCATTAAACATTACTGAAGGAAATATCCTCATGTAAATTACTATTTTAATTAACATTTGTTTGTCAAAAGCTCTTAAACTGATTGCCCCAAGGGATTATTAGGTAGTCCTTATTTTCTTCACACACAGAGGGTCTTGGCCCGCTTTAACCCGTGGGCCACTGTCATATCAGTTCCCTGGGTGCCAGATGTTCACCCGGGATCCCGGGCCGTGACTCGGGAGAGTCTCCAACTCATAGCCTGGGCTAGCCACCACCATGGCCAGGATTCGACCACCCAGTAGCCAGGAGTAGAGTGGGCTATCATGTTTGAAGGTCTGCTTTACTGGGTTCCTGGCAGTTCTGGCTGCCATAGCTGTCTGTCGGGGTGGAGGTTCAGGCCACTGGGTGGAGCATGGGGGTGAGGCAGATGCACATCCACGCATCTCCCTGTCCTCCCCAGTGGCCTGTCTCCTGTCATGCTAGTTCGGGGGTCTGGATCAGTCCTGGGCACAGTGGCAGCCCATCTCTGGACCACATAAGGCTGGTGGTATCCAAGTGCCATCACATACGAAAATACCAATAGTTACGTTTTATCAAGATGCAATTATGTATTATCTGATGACTTACTGTAATCTCCTCTTGCAGCAACGGTAGCAAACTCTCAGCAGGCTTACCAAGAGGCTTTTGAAATTAGCAAGAAAGAGATGCAGCCAACACACCCTATTCGACTTGGCCTGGCTCTCAATTTCTCAGTGTTCTACTACGAGATACTAAATTCGCCTGAAAAAGCCTGCAGTCTGGCAAAAACGGTAAACAGACATTCTATTTTATCACGAATTCTGGTAGGGGAATGTGTTAAAGTTGTACAGAGAGCATTTCTGAAGGTAACTTTGAGCTGGTAGAAGCAAAACTGGTCTCCTTCACTGAAAAGTTTCAGTGGACAAAAACTAATCTTAATGTCATTTGCAAGTTTCCTGAGGCAGTTTGAATATTGATAGGGTCCCAGGACTTCTGCACTACCAAGGTTGAGGCAGTTTCTGCAGAATTTGCCTTGGTCCTATGGTGGCACAAAATTCAGGGTCAGGTGAGAGCTGGGAGCAGTGTCTTCTTCCTGGCTGTGCATGTGACTGGTGGACAGATGGAAAAGGACAGCAAGTTCTAGGGCAACAGTGTCTGTGTCTCTCTCTTCCTCCAGCGCTTTGCTGCTTCTCTCCGTCATGCTGGGATTGGAAGCCGGAGGCTGTGCCGGGAAAATGGAAGGAACTCCCTCTTTGGGTCTGTGCTGCCTTAGAGTGCTGTCAGTACTAGCTGCTCTAGGGAAAGGAACAGCTAGGGAAGGCAACTGGTGTCAGGCTCTCCCTCAGGACTGTGTGTGTGCGCGTGCGTGCGTGCGCGTGCGTGCGCGTGCTCTTCCTCCAAGAGAATTGGGATCCCCTGCACCTCAGTCCCTCTCTTCTCTCCCCATTACCAAAAAAACCCCAACCCATCCACATTTGGCATAGTTATGCAAATTGGCTTAATTTGTTTAACTTGCATATCTATTCTGCTTTCAGTGAGCTTGTAGAATTTGGCTTTCCAGGCTGCAGAACTCTGGAATTTTTGGCAAGGTGAACACAGCTCCATGAATATGGTGGTGAACTTTGGGGAAATCTGGCAAGTTGCCCGCTCCTCTCGAGCCCCTAATGGAGTTTTATTTTATTTATTTATTTTATTTCGTAGATTTTTATACCGCCCCATCCTGCGAAGCAGCTTGGGGCGGTTAACAACAATAAAAATAATTTAAAACATTTAAAATACAATATAAAATACATCAATAAAACAGGGCAGTGTGCATAAATAAATATATAAGTGGGGGATTAAAACTCACCCCCCCCCCCCCCCCAAAGGCCTGGGCAAACAGCCAGGTCTTACAGTTCCGCCGAAATGTCAAAAGGCTTGGGGCCAGGCGAGCTTCCTCCGGAAGGGAGTTCCACAGCCGCGGCCCTACCACCGAGAATGCCCGCTCCATCGTGGCCCCCCGCTTAACACGGGGGACCTCCAGGAGGGCACCCCCGGCAGACCGCAGGAGTCGTTCCGGGGCGCGAAGGGCGAGGCGGTCCCTAAGGTAAGAGGGGCCAAGGCCGTATAGGGCTTTATAGATCATTACTAGGACCTTGAACTTGGCCCGGCACACTATCGGCAGCCAGTGCAGCGCTCGGAGCACCGGTGTAATGTGCTCCCGGCGACCCGTCCCCGTAAGAAGACGGGCCGCCGCATTCTGCACCAGCTGCAGCCTCCGGGCCAAGAACAAGGGAAGCCCCACGTAGAGCGCGTTACAGTAGTCGAGCCGCGAGGTGACGAAGGCATGGATGAGGGAGGCCAGGTCCGGGCCAGAGACATACGGACGCAGCCTACGTACCAGATAAAGCTGGCGGAAGGCAGCCTTAGCGACTGCCTCCACCTGCCGCTCCAGCCGCAGGTCTGCGTCCAATATGACCCCCAGACTCCGGACCTGCTGAGCTACAGGGGGGCAAACCCCCCCAATCAGGGGGGCCACCACCCCCTTCGCCCTCCCCACCACCATCACCTCCGTCTTATCTGGGTTGAGCTTCAGTCTGCTCCGCCGCATCCAATCCGCCACGGCCTCCAAACATTGGGATAGCACCGAGACAGCAGGGTCTGGGTCGGTAGAAAACGAGAGGTACAGCTGAGTATCATCAGCATACTGGTGACATCGCACCCCGAACCCTCTCACGACCTCCCCCAAGGGCTGCATATAGATGTTAAATAATAATGGAGACAAGATCGATCCCTGCGGAACGCCACACGGTAAGGCGCGGGGGCTCGATGTTTCCTCCCCCAACACCACCCGCTGGCTCCTCCCCGAGAGGAATGAACGGAACCATTCAAGAACAGTCCCGTCCAGACCCCCCCGGTCACGCAGTCGTCTCAACAGCAGCCCATGGTCCACGGTGTCAAAAGCGGCCGAGAGATCGAGCAGGATGAGAAATGTCGAACATCCCGCATCCATCTCCCGGCGGAGGTCGTCCACCAAGGCCACCAACGCCGTCTCGGTGCCATAGCCGGGGCGGAACCCAGATTGAAAAGGGTCAAGGAGCCCGATATTATCTAGATGACCCTGGAGCTGGAGCGCCACTGCCCGCTCAATAACCTTCCCTAAAAAGGGAAGGTTAGAGACAGGTCGGTAGCTGGCGAGCGCGTCTACGTCCAACGATGGTTTTTTCAGCAGGGGGCGCACCACAGCCTCTTTTAAGCAAGGCGACAACCTCCCCTGCCGAAGGGACGCATTCACCACCCTCGCCAGCACCGTCCCCAACGTCTCCCCGGAAGCTTTTATTAACCAGGACGGGCATGGATCTAGTTGACAACACGTGGCCCTCACAGACCCCAGGACATCCACCACATCGGCTGGCGTCACTTCCTGAAACTCACCCCATAAAGATGGACCAGACGGACCCTCCGCCCCCCCGCGCTCTTCCCCTACTGCTATCAACCCAGCGTCGAAATCGGCCTGAATCCGAGCGATCTTGTCTGCGAAGTAGATGACAAACTCCTCACAGCGGGCCCGGGACAAGTCCCCATCCAGGCGGAGGGAGGCCGGACTCACCAGCCCCCGCACCACCCGAAACAGCTCCGCTGGACGCGACTTCGCAGACGCTATGAGGACGGCGAGGAATTCCTTCCTCGCCGTCCTCACAGCCTCCACATAGGACCGCAAATGGGCCCTATGGAGAAGACGATCGGAGACAGACCGAGTCCGACGCCAGCGTCGCTCTAGCCTCCTGCCCACACGCTTCATACACCGCAGCCCCTCAGTAAACCAAGTTGATCCTTTATCTCCTAAGAGTGTAACTAAGAGAACAATCTTGAGCTGAGCATAATGCAAACAGGTGATAGTGCAGCTTCCCCACTTACGTTTGTGGGTGCACTCCAAATGTGACTTGAAATAGTCTTGTGTTCAGGGGCTGAAGACCAGTTCAGTGCAGGTGACTAACAATAATATGCCAAAATGGGCCAAAGGTTGCCCTTGCTAAATGAGGTTTCAGTATAGTCTTTGAAGGTACAAGGCTTTACTTTGCAAACTTATTTCTCTTCGGTGTGCTTCAGTTGGATACTGTTCCTTTATAAAAAGAAAAAGGATGATGTTGGCACTAAGAATTTGATTTACAATGGATTACTACGTTCCAGCAACAAGATACTTTCTTTCAGAATGTGCTTGCTGTGGCTTCTTCTGTTTTTGAATTCGGCTTAATCTTTTTTCTTTTAATAAGAGGTCTAATAATGGTGGTTCTCAAATCTGCAGCATAGATCTCGATAGAAAATCCTGTGTTGGCAGTGGTGTATAGGGCCCAGTCCAAGGTTTGCTTGTGTACTAAGCAGAGGTTGTGTGTGCACTGAGCAGACATTGCATGCACACCAAGTGCGGGATGTGCGGGCTATGCTCAATGCTTGCATATCGTGCACACGCTGTATTCATGCATATTTTGGAATGGGCCCATAGTTGAATGTCTCCCGCCCTGTAGACTATCTCATTTATTTCCTTAACCTATTTGTGTGTGTACAGTAGACCACGATACCAGAATTTCTCAGCTTAATCCTTACACTCTGAAAGCTAAACCATTCAGGGGCTTCATTTCAGCAAAGGCATTCTATGGAGCTTGCCTTAATAGTGCTCTTTATTCTTGCTCTAAAATAGTCCAACTATCAAATTAAACACTTGCAATACACCTGTTTTCTTTGTAATTTAATGACTTTTATTGCTTCACTTGGGAAAAGACTACTTATCCTAGCTAAGAAATGGACGGTGTGGAAACCTTAATTTAATCAGCTAAATCAGAGGTGGGGAACCACAAGCCTGGGGGCCAAATGCAACCTGCAACCAGTTTTGATTTGATCCCTGGATCCAGTTCCTACCCCCAAGCACTGAAAAACTGAGCTCGTGATAAGGGAGCAGATGCCTAGAAGACATGGGGACAGATCCATAGCACACACCTATAATCCAGACTGTTTTCTTCCTAAGTGTACCCCTTTAAGCACCTTGTTCCCAACATCTGTGTGGCACGTGGAGCGTATACCAATTTTCAAAGGTTCCCCACCCTTGAGCTAAATGAAAGTTCAATTCTAGACTCATTTTGAATTGTAAATGAGGAATAAAATTCTGGTTCCATTGAAATCCATGGCAAAGCTCTTGCTTTCTACAGTGAAACCAGAATTTCCCACCATGTTTAACGTTAAAATGTCTTTCTTGTTTTGGTTAAAGTAGGTGAGGTGATACCTTTTTATTGGACCAGTTTCTGTTTGCTTGTTAGGCATTTGATGAAGCAATAGCTGAGCTGGACACACTGAATGAAGAGTCTTACAAAGACAGCACTCTGATCATGCAGCTACTTAGGGACAACCTTACTGTAAGTATTGTCTGGAAGAAATTACTACATTTCTAGTGTTGCACAGTTGTAACTTTTAGATTGTTAGTGTGTATTAAATAGGATGTAACATGAGAAGTTTTGTATATCCTGCTTCACAAATTTCTTTTCTGAGGAAAGATGACTGCACCAACTTGATGTAAATGAATATACATGGAAAGCAGTGGCTATGCATGTTAACATGTTAAGAGCAACTGTTGTATTTCTACAATGTAATAAGCATTCAATAAATTGTCATGGCAAATTGACATGGGAACCTACCAAACAACTAACTTTCCCTGCTATATTTGCTGCCTGCAAGTTTCATGTGCTTCCTGTTTAAGCCTCTATCTAATATTCTGTCTTTAGTTCATCATTATTTAACTTTGCCGCTAGGTTCAATCATATATTGCTCTTGAATTAAGACAATTGCATAACTAAAGCTAATTATCCCATCTCCCCTTTCCTGACCAATATAATTAACTGCATGCTTTCAGCATAAACATGTGTTTGTATTTTCTTACAGCTATGGACATCGGAAAACCAGGGAGATGAAGGGGATGCTGGGGAGGGCGAGAACTAATGGCTGTCACGCTTCACTATATGTTCAATGTCACTCTGTATCCTACACATATATCCCTTTGTGCGACAAGCAAAAAGAATAGTACATCGACTTTCACAACCTCAACGTAGCAAAAACTGTGGGGTAAAAACAATTGGTTGGTGTTTTGTGTACTTAAAACGGAGATCGGTCAAACACAATGGCATTCTGAACTTTCCTATTATGAACATTTGCAGTTATGATTACTGTGTTTATATTTTTAACTGAACACTGTGATTATGGGTTTTGTGATTGCAGTTGACTTTACAAAAGTCTTACTGGTAGAAGAGTAGACCTGAATTATGTAACTCTGGACAGCTTAATCTGGCATCCATATAGTCGAAGTACAATTCTGCTGTAAAGTTGTACAGAAAGTTATAGAGATTATATTGTGACACTGGGGCATGGAAGGAAAACAATCCATTGTATGGCATTCCAGTAACTCACTTATACAAATTAGTTTAACAGGCACACTGTAGATATTTTTAACCAAGTCTGACACACTGCTTACAGCCACACACTCATTTTAAATATTTTCCGAGGCTTCGGTTTTTGGCCAGGTGTTGGGGGTGGGAAAGGCAGCCTGATTTCCGTGGCAGATAACTGGGTTTGACTTTGGAAAGCGACCCTTTGCTCATACAGCATGTATGATCAAGCCCCTTCCCACAGCAATAAGTTCCTTAATTACAACTTGGATTATTCCTTAGTAGAAATTTTCTTAGTGCACTACCACAGATTTACAACAACAGAAAATTCATATTTTATTAATGGCCTTATTAAGTTTGCTCGGTAGTAGTGTTTATAAAATAAGGGAAAGATTGCATTTTGCTTAGGAATACTAACCTTGAATATTCATACTCTTAACTTTATTAAGAAAAACCCCTTCAAGTAATCCATTCTGTCATCTTTGAATGAACTTGGTAACAGTCTTTCTCACACTGAGTTCATTATTCATCCTCTATTTCATCTCTGCTAACTCCTTTAACCAATAGCTGAACCCCTACATGTGTGTTCTATTCGTGGTGGTGGGGAAGGCTTGAGGATGCTAGTGAACAGGTCTCTCACTTAAATGTTGGAGAGCTGCCGGTGCTGCTGTAGTTTTCAGCTCTTAGTATCTGCTACTTTTAGGTCTGGCTACCAGGGTCCGGCTTGAATATTCAAGATTTCCCATAGTTTCTCACTGGAACGCAGACCTTACAAATATGTCATGCTTGTTAATAACTTGTTACGCTGAAACTCCAGATGTCCTCGTTTAGTTATGTTTCCAAACATCGTCCACTCAAATACAAGAACCAATAAGAGTTGCATGAATAATGCAGTGGAAAAGATTAGGAACAGTCACCTATCCGTCCTACAGTATCATCCCTCTACCTGAAACATTCCACTTAGCCTGGAGAATCAACCTGTTTGTCCATCTGTCTGCTGGAGAGAGAATTTCATGCACTGATTTTAAAACTCCCTTCTACGAGCTGATCAAATTGTGCAGTTAATACTTGGCGCTTGATAAATGCAGTAGTGAATGTGGAACCGAGCCTGTCTGTATATCTGGTAGCTCTTTTTGCTTTGTTTTTACTGACCAGTATTCTGCCTAAAGTTTGCTTCTGTGATGGTTATATTGCCTAGCACACATGTGGTTGTGAGAATAGTATAGCAAAAAGAAATACCTGGTTATTGATGTACTAGATTTGTGTATGTCTTTTAAACAGTTCTAGTTTCACCTTACACAAAATAATCGGGAAAGTGTAAAAGAATTCAAAAGTGAATAATAAAATTTTTTATCAGTTCTTTGTGGTCTGTTATATCTTTGCCATATTTGTGACGGCAGGAACTTGTGGTAGAATCATACATTATATTGAATTCTCTATATTTGGACTCAGTGTGACTTGTTATAATTCTTAAGTGACACAAATGTTTAATGGCATGTCCCCCTTGTAAAATAAAATAAAATAAAAATGAAAGAATTAAACTCTGCTAGAACACTTCATAGTAGAAAATATTTCTTCTGTTCTTAGACGTTCATCCTGCTTGAGTCATGCCTACAGATGTATTTCATACAAGGAAGAAATCAAACTATAATTATTCCTCTTTAATTGGCTTATGACTCATGGAGTATGGTAATGTTGTACACACAGTATAAAAGACAAATCTATTGCCGTGATTCTGCTAACGACTAATACACAGGATTTTTGCTCTGGATATTGGTACTGATGGGTTTCCTGACTCGCCTCACATGGTGCTCGTATAGGAGATGCTAAGAACACAGTGTGTACTAGACGTCTCTCTGGAAATGTCAACAATACATAGTCACTTACTGGAGGTCTGGATAAGGCCACAACTTTGCATCTGACTTTGAAAGAACTTTTATAGTCGTGGGCAGGGTTAGGGAGTGAGGAGAAATGTGTGGGAGGGTTATAAGTATCTGACAGATGGGATGTTCCTTCTCTTGAACTTTTTAACAATACTACTTCATCAACACTTGCATGTTGTTGTCATCCCCCCCCCCCCCCCCAACTTACACTGTGTTACATAGCAATCAAGATACCTACCTTTGACAAATGGACTGAGGCTGTGACCTTTTGTGGAAAAAATATTCCATAGTGGTAGTAAATTCTCATTAATCACCACCTTAAGTGACAACAGTCCTTAACCAGAATATCGGCTCCTTTTATGTACTTCACCATCATTTCATCATTTTCTAAATAACTTGATGGAAAACCCACTGAACTTAGGTCTTCCCCTCACTGCCTATCACGTTATATTTGTATACCTCTCCCTAGCTGCTATTGAAAAATGTGAGGCCTCAACCAGGTTTCCATTTGGATATAGTCTTTCGCTACTTAAGCATTAATAGCTTCATGTGCAGTTAGTAGAATTTACAAATGTATCATCAGCTGTGCATGTAGATACTGATTGTGAGCAGTACACTAAAAGCTCATGCAGAAGTGTGTAGGAAACATTACACACAAAATGTCAAGGGGGTCATTTCCAGAAAATATAGTGTCTTGTAGTGAATTACTTGCTTCAAAGGTCATCTTAAGCCAGGGGTTCCCAAACTATAGGCTCAGACCTCAAGTGGGATCATTTATTTAGATTTTTATCCCACCCTATCACTTAGGCTCAGGGTGGCTTACAATTCTTTAACTTATTAACTGTAACAATAACCACTAACTATAACTCAACTCTTAATCCTCACAACAAGGATGTGAGAGAGGTTAGGCTGAGAGATCTGTGACTGTCCCAAGGTCACCAAGTGAGTTCATGGGCAAGGTGAGTCCTGAACGGGACCCTTTCCCTACCTCCTGGTTCAAGTACACCACACTAGCGCTCATGCCTCCTGTGGTTTGGGCTGTGATCCCAAATTGTCATTCGTATGTTCCATGTCTTCATTGCTATGTGGGGTCATGGAATTCTACTGAAGTCTGAGTAGGGTCATGTAGGCAAAAAACTTGGGAACCACTGTACCAAGCATTGGAAACAGGCTGGGTGGGCCAGAAACAGAGACCTGAAGAAGCCTCTGAAGAAATTAAGTAGTGCAGAATTTTAATGCACTAGGCTGCAGGCTAGAATGGCGTTCTTTTTGAAAGCACTGCTGCTTCCTGCTTTTGGAGTAATATTACTACCTAAATTTCATTTACTATTATTATTATAAGCATTTATATAGCACCAGCAATGTACCTGGTACTTTACAAAGAGTAAGATAGACACGGTCCCCGCATTTACCTGCAACCACTTACTTTTATAGATACGTATGAAAGTTTGTGAGGACTGTGTCTATTTGAACACTTCTACAGACTCAGTTATTTTTTTTTAGCTCTGTCCTTGTGGTTACAGTGGCTGAGTGAGGCAAGGCCCTCTAGTGTTTTCCATAGCTGTTTTGAGAGCAAGTATTTCTTTTCAATTATCTAAAAATAAAATTACAGTGATATTCTAGATCTGTTTTGTACTCTTCTGCTACTCTCTCTGTAGAAAGTCTAAGGAATCTGTACTTCATTTCCATGCGCCAGACAATTGGGATATGTTCAAATCTGTTGTTTTTGATAATCTGGATCAGTACACAACAGTTACAGACAAGCAGACGTGCTGCCCAAGTTTCACAGAAAACCCCATCCAGAATTAGGTAAAAAAATAAACCTTTTTCTCATTGTTCCTACTTTCACTCCTAGATCAAATCAAATCAAGTCAATTTATTCCAGACGTGACCGTTGGTCATTGTCAACATACAAAACACACAACATTGTAAATGACAATACCCACATAACAGTACCTCATCAAGGTACCCCATCAAATCATAATATTCAATTGCTAATATTCTTGGACTACTCCTTGGTCATTACCACACGTTTAATATACACATATCTAACCAGTCAGTTCAATGCCACTCCTAGATCATAATTTCCTGTTCTGATTCTCAAACAGTTATTTATAGTTGAGTCTCTCCAGCTTCTTATTTCTAAGCACCAGGGTAATGGGCTCAGTCTGTCAAGGAAATCCTGCACAGACAGAAAGGAAGTATCGAACACTGGCCCAATATCCTCTTCCAAGTATTCAGTAGACTTGGGATAAATTTAGCAGCTACACAAGAAGTTTGAGAAGATAGAGAGACTCTGCTTTGACCATGTGCTGCCTCTCCTCTTCACTGGTTCCCCCTTCCTGAGCATATTCTGCACAAGCTCCTCATCTTCACCTATAAAGCCCGTCACTATCTTGCTCCCCTCTACCTCTCTGCTCTGATCTCCCTCCGAACCTCCCCTGCTCCCCCAGCTGTCTTCGTCCCTTCTCCCTTGCTGCGCCGCATGCCTGGAACTCCCTCCCTGCCCGCATCCGCCTTGCCTCCTCCCTTTGTACCTTCAAGTCCCTCCTGAAAACCCACCTCTTCCGCTCCGCCCTTCCTAACTCCTGCTAACCGTTCTCACCCAGGATTATCCCCCACTTATCTGTAAACTCCCAATGTACTGTAACCAAGCCAAGAACGTGTACCTAAGTTCTCGCATTCTCATGATTGTTGCATCCCTTGTCTCTCCCTCTATTCCCCTTTCCCTGAAGCCCCTCCCCGTCTTTAGATTGTAAGCTCTTGGGCAGGGACCGTGTCTTTCTTATTCTCTCTAAAGCGCCAGGTACATCACTGGTGCTATATAAATGCTTATAATAATAAAGTGATGGTCTTCCTCCAAATGGTATCTACCGAAGCGGACACTGTCCAGTAATTATGCAGACTTATTCATCCCTCTCCATACATGAGCAATGAAATAACCCTATAAACATGAATTACCTATAGGAGTTTTTAAACACCCTGCATGGCCACCCAGGAGCCACAGAGCCCACCACCCATTTGAAGGTGGAGCACGGATGTGTGCTCCCATGAGCTATGGAACACTTCTTTTTTTTTTGAGCACTCATGACCAAGCATGGGGCACTGCCAGGAAATCCAGAATGTACTATACAAGTCCAAGCCAAATAGCTCCATGGCAATAGGTGGCCATGGAGCACCTGCCCATAGGAACTGGGACGGCCAGCCACGCAAGCAGACTGGTCTGCTGTTCATAGGCACTGTGGATGGGGGACACAGTTTTTGCAAGTAACAAGAACTGTCCAGGAGGGCTGGAGAGCCCAGGTTTGCCAGTGACATGTCAATAGCAAAGGCCAGTCTGGTGCATTTCCGCCTCCCCCATAGTCTGTAGTAGAGGGAGTGTATGGCAGCTTGCCTCTGTGGCTGGGGTTAGCGCACTCCACCTGAGTGAGTTCATTGCAGCTGTGCCACTCGGTGGCCACGGACACCCTCCCCCTTTGCCTTGCTAGTTTAAAAATACCCTATGTGGCGTCTGAGGGTATTTTCAGACGTTACGAGATCACGCTCAACCACAGTCAGTTTCCATATGGGGAGCGTGATCTCGGCACGTCTGGTCAGTGTTACGCCAAATGGTCACCCCCGTGAATCACGGGGCGGAATCAGATTTACCACGCTTCCGGCCCTCCTCGCCAGAGGAGGGTCGGAAGCGTGGTAAATCTGATTCCGCCCCGTGATTCACAGGGGTGACCATCCGGTGTAACACTAACCAGACGTGACTGACACGCTCAACCATGGGAAAACCCTGTGGTTGAGCGTGTCAACGTCACGTCTGGCCTCTGACCACGGCCCGGAATCGGCTGCCGTGCTCGCTGTTGATTCCGGGCAGTGGTCAATTTCCCGGGACGGGCGAGCGCAGCGGCTGAATTGGCCACAGCACCCGCCCGCCTCCGGGAGGGCAGGCTGCTGGGGGAGCATTGGGGGGGCGGAGCCATGTGGCCCCTCCCCGGATTCCCCGCCGGGATCAGCCACTGCGTCTGATAGGCTGTGACGCGGTGGGTCATGTCTGTAATCACCCTGAGTTAACCCTTTACTGCAGTAAAGGAGTCCATTTGCACTTGCCAGGCCTACCTGAGTTTCCAAAATCCTAGAACACAGACATATTTATCTCTTTTACATTCAGGCTTTGTTAATCCAAGATTGCCCCTCCCCCCCCTTAAAGTTGGTAGTGTAAACCTGATTCTTAAAATTTTGGATTTAATTTGGAGTAACTTCCCAGACAGTTACTCCAGAGTAAAAAATCCCTCATTGAATCAGGGTTGAGTCACAACCCTGCCCTGCAGATGGAACTGAGGCAGCTACCTTGGAATGCTAATGGCATGAACACAGACAAGCCTTCAATGCGCATTTTGAGATTGTCTTAAACCTTACAGCCAGAGCCTTAGACTTTGCTCCTCTAAATGCTATGCTGATGCAGATCCCATTGAAATGAATGGGGTTTGTGCCAGAACAGCAGTTTAAGGAAAGGAACCTTTAGAAAGAAGCTTCTGGACAACTAAATATTACCATCAAAGAAGCAGCAACACGTTTTCAGAGAAGGCATGCCACAATTTAGTGGCTGGGTTTTTGTGTTTTGTTTGTTTTTGGGGGTCTTTGATCGCTCTATCATTGCTGGAGTGCAGGCACAGCTAAGGTGGAACGCAGAATCTGTCTCTCTAGCAGAACTTAACAAGGCTTTTATTTGGAGAAGAGAAGAATTGCTTCTCCAACTCTGACTACCAGTGCAATCTTATTTCTTTAGGTAGAAAGCAACACCTCTATCTTTAAATTCAATGGGAGTTTTGCCATGGACTTCAATGGGTGGAGAATTGTACCAAGACTGTAGTTATGTAGTACAGACCCAAACTGACTGCTTCTGCTACCTTTTCGCTGTAGAAAGTCCAAAGAATTTGTATTGAGTGCAAACAAGGGAAAATGCCATCTAGTTACATCATGTTGAACATAATAATTGGTCTTACACAGCTGCAAAGGGGAAAAGCACCACTTTCTAAATCCCTAGCCCTCTTACAGGATCTGGCCTGTCTTTGGTTCCCTTGCTAGGTTTAAAACTGCTTAGCTCATGCTCTAACAGAATCCGAGGCTGAGGCAGGATGTGCTTTAGAAATCCAAGATTTTTTAAAGTCCCATCAAATAGAATTCCTGTGGCTCTTGCTAAGTGTGTTGGGAGGTTTTTTTGCAGCAAGTGGGAGTCAGTGGATCAGCTTCCACTGATGATGGCATGAGAAGTTTGAGAATTTTGCCTACAAAAGTACTATGCAAATGATAAGCATATATAGCCTTGAGATACTGCCTGATGGGGCCTCAGGGCCGAGGAGCTGATTCCAGCACCAAGAGAGGGTATTTTTAGAAAAGCACCTCCCCACTCATGCGTGTTGCAGGGCCACATTGGCACCCTATGCAGTCCTGCACCATGCATGATGGGTGGGGAAGGCGCTTGTTTAAAAACACCCAGTGTTGTGGCGCAGTGGAAGTGGCGCATTGGTTGTGATAAACTTCATCTCTGTTATGCGTGTCCATACATCGCACATAGGCTGTTTTTAGACAAGCGCCTCCCACCTGGCATGCATGTAAATCAATCAATCAATGTTGCAGAGCTGCATTGGTGCCTTATGCAGCCCTGCAACATGCATAATGGGTGAGGAGGTGCTTGTCTAAAAACACCCATATTACTCTGTCAACATATCATCTACATTTAATGGAATAATAAGAGAAATGGTAAAAACTTACTGAGCAGAGTATCTAGTGGTCCTCTTTATTTCTAGCTGCTTTCTGCCACTAGTATTTGAAAGGCTGGCACCATTTCAATATTTTTTAACTTGGATTTGTTTTATCTCACCCTATCCCTTAGTCTCAGGGTGGCTTACAATTAAGAACATAACCCGAAGTAAGCACCCAACAGGTCACAATGGGGCAATCCGTTCCCTGTTGCTCACACCCAGCTCCCCAACAGTAAGAGGTTACATTCCCCAGCCTACCTGGCCAATAGCTGCTCACTGGCCTATCCTCCAGAAACTTGTCCAACCCTTTCTTAAACCCAGCTATACAACTGGCCTTGACCACATTGTCTGGCAACAAATTCCACAGCTTAAATCTGCTACCTGTTAGTTTCATGGCGTGTCCCCTAGGTTTTAGTGCTATTTGAGAGGGTAAATAACTGTTCCCTATTAATGTGTTCCCCACCACTCATGATTTTATAAACTTCTATCATAGTCCCTCTCAGTCATCTCTTCTCCAAGCTGAAGAGCCTCAACCTATCCAGCCTCTCTTCATAGGGGAGCCGATCCAATACCCTTTGTAAGTTTTGTTGCCCTTCTCTCTGCCTTTTCTATTTCTGCTATATCTTTTTTGAGATGAGGCAACCAGAACTGCACACAATATTCAAGGTGTGGTTGCACCATGGATTTATATAGAGGCATTATGATGTTTTCAGCTGTATTCTCTATCCCTTTACGAATAATTTCTAACCTTCTGTTTGTTTTTTTGATGACCACTGCACACTGAGCTGAGGATTTCAATGTATTGTCCACAATGACTCCCAAGTTCTTTTTCCTGAGTGGTTACTCCTAATTTAGAACCCAGCATTGTGTGCATAGTTTGGATTGTTTTTCCTTATGTGCAATCACTTTGCACTTGTTCACATTAAATTTTATCTGCCATTTAGATGCTCAGTCTCGCAAGATCCCCCTATAATTCTTCATAGTTCACGTGTGTTTTAACTACCTTGAATAACTTGGTGTCATCTGCATATTTGATCACTTCACTCCTTACTCCCCTCTAACCCTAACTTACTAAATGTAACATTTAACAACTAACTAAATTAACTAAACTCTTAATCCTCACAACAACCCTGTGAAGTAGGTTAGGCAGAGAGATTTGTGACTCGCACAGGATCACCAAGTGAGTTCATGGGAGATCAAAAAACAGAAAGGGAAGTGACTCTCTTAACTGCAGTTTTTGTGGTAGAGAAGGGAGTAGAACCAGCTCTACTGACTTGCTCACATCAAGAAACTGGGCCTGCGAGGTCGGCACTGGGCGTAGGAGTGTAGGAGCTGCAGGGTGTGTGGAAGCAAAATGCTCAAAACCTCCTGACCCACCTGGGACCGAGTCAGAGGTTTGAATTGCCCCTGCCAGGTCACAGCAGCCCCGGCAAGAGCAGAGGGGGCTTGCTTCCTTCCCTGGTCACAAGCAGCACAGTAGAAGTAGGAAGGAGGGCAGAAGCCACCGCTGCCACCACCAAGACATTGCCACGGAGAGGGGAAGCTGCTGCCATCGTCACTGCCTCGCTTTGCTGTGCACAGAGTTGTGGAGTGCTGTGAAGAACTTACCTGTACTGCATTCCTAGGAAGAGTAGTACCTGGTTTATCTTCAGTGTAAGGAAATTCATATTCAAGAGTGAGCCCCTCCCTGGACTTTTAAGTGAGCCCTGTTCTGAGACCCTGACCACATTACCAGAAGAGGCAGGGCCTGCTTCCAATTCCACCTGATCCCCGCTGGGCTCTTTTCATTTTAGAGACAGCCCCGAGGAGTGAGAGAGTGGATTACCCCTGAGTACTAGCGAGGGGAAGGGGTTAGGGAGTACTTTTTGAAGAGTGTCGCAGCTTTGGCAGTTATTATTATTATTATTATTATTAACAAACATTTATATAGCGCCAGCAGTGTACCTGGCACTTTACAAAGTAATAAAATAGACATGGTCCCTGCCCCTAGGGCTTACAATCTGAGAGACAGGAGCTGGGGGAGAGACTTAGGAAGGGGAACAGAGGGAGAGACAAGGGGTCTAACATTCATGGAGATGCGAGGTCTCAAGTGCACGTACTTGGCTTGGTTACGATGAGAATGACAGCAGGCAGGTCTATGTTGCAAGGATAAGGGTAAACTGATCGTAGGTATAGGAATAGTGGCTCAGCAGGATAAAGAGTCAGACAGAGCAGAGCGAAAGAGGTGAGTTTTAAGGAGAGATTTGAAGGTATTAAGGGAGGGGGCAAGGCGGATGTGGACAGGGAGGGAGTTCCAGGCATGGGGGGCAGCAAGGGAGAAGGGACGAAGGCGCTTAGGAGAGCAGGGAAGGCGTGGAAGTGAGAGAAGGGACAGAGGAGGAGCGAAGTGCACGGGCTGGAGTATGGAGGGCGATAAGTGCAGAGAGGTAGGGGGGAGCAAGGTTGTGAAGAGCTTTATAGGTGAAGACTAGGAGCTTGTGCAGGATTCGTTCAGGAAGGGGAAGCCAGTGAAGCGAAGAGAGGAGGGGCTGCACATGGTCGAAGCGACTGGCGAGGTAGATGACCCTGGCAGCAGAGTTTTGGACAGAGATGAGGGGAGAAAGGTGAGACTTTTTATTTTAGAGACAGCCCCGAGGAGTGAGAGAGTGGATTACCCCTGAGTACTAGCGAGGGGAAGGGGTTAGTGACTACTTTTTGAAGAGTGTCGCAGCTTTGGCAGTTCCACCTGATCCCCGTTGGCCTTTTTTCATCTCAGAGACAGCCCCAAGGAGTGAGACAGCAGACTACCCCCAAGAGATCCCTTCCCCCGGGGGTTACTTTGAAGATTGTTGCGGCGGCTTTGGCAGTGCTGTAGGCCACGTGCCTTTGGCATGACCCTTAGGCGGGGGCGGGAGGGGATTGGCTTGGGCTGTTGGTTCAGTGAAATCCCTTTTGTTCACTTTGAGGGGCATAGTAATTTAAGGTTGATTTGCTCTTGGGTCAGCTGCACCTCTGAATAGAGAAGGTGACTGAACTTTGGAAGGAAAATTGTGTTTACCCGTATGACTTATAAGAGATTGGGGCTTTTACCGCTTTCAGAAGGAGAAATTCTCTTTGATAACATCTTGAACCAACCTAAAATCACAAAAAAATGTTCCCATTAGATCGGATGTTTTAAAAGAATCAATTGTACGGAAAGGGGTGCTGACTCCTGAAATAGATTAATCACTGGGACTTGCTAACATCCTGTGCTGTAGCAAAGACACATGTCTCCCTGGCTAATCAATATCCATGTAAGATGGCCCTCACTAGAGCAGTGTATCCAAACCAGCTGGTTTACTCTTTAAGCCATCAAGGTATTTGGGCTTACAAGATCGGGGCTGTGGTCTGAGCTCACCCATTGAAGTCAACGAGGACAAGATTTCACTCTGAGGATGGGGCACACCAAGCTTAGTAGCAGTTTCAGGGATGGGGACTGCTTCCTCTTTCAGGGGCTACTTTGAACATTAGTACAAGCTCCAAGGACTGCATAGAAGTTGGGGGCAAGGTGGTTAAGGGTGCACTCAGGAAGAGGAGATCCAGATCGTGGATCTGTGCCATGGATGTCGTGTGTGTGTCCGTGTCCCTCACCTCTGTTCTGTTAACCTGAGCTCAGTCTTTCAGTGCTTGGGGTGTGGGTGTCTGTGTGTGTAGATCCAGGGTCTAGAAAGGAGCCATACAAAAACTAAGCCATGGGCGGCATTTAGCCCCGAGGCCCAAGGTCCCCCACCTCTTGTTTAAAGCATACACAGGAGGTGGTGTGCCCTATTTGGTACAGTGGAGGTCAGTTCAGCCTTACCTACTATTTTCTCTACTTCTGAGGTCCTGCAGGCCCTCATTTTCACCAGTATGGGCATGGGGTCCCAAACATGATCACCTCAAGGGCCCTGCAGAGAGTGCCCCGGAGAGGCAAGGCCACTCATTTTATCTTCACCTTGGGCCCTGCAAATTCGAAGGCCAGTCCTGGTTCAATCCTCCACACTGTGCCCAGTTCCACGAACTTTACTGGGGCTATTCAGGGGGCATTCTGATTGTCACTGGGTTGCCAGATCAAATTTTTTAAACTAAGGGATGCTGCAGAGCTGCGGGATACCGAAATAAGGTTGCGTCATCCAATATGTCCCATGGAGTTATGGTGTTGAGAATAAGAGATGCCCACTGCCTTCTACAGAGTTGTAAGTCTCTAAAATATGGGTTGCTCCCTTAAAATAAGAGACACCTGGCAATCCCAGGTCACTTCCACACATCTTTGCAAGATGGAGCTTGCAGTCAGGTAAAATTGCCTGGGAAGGATGGGGCTCAGAGGAAGCAGGGGTGTGTTTGTCCCCCTTCAGCAAAGCTTTCCAATTAGGGCTTTGCAGTGGGGAAGATGGGGGTGCAATCACCAGCCTGACTTGCAACAGGGCACCAAAGGGAAACAAATGCCCTGGCTAGGAAGGAAGGGAAAGAAAGAAGAATTCCTCAGCCAACCAGAGCGTCCCCTGTCCCGCCCCCAGGCAAATTACATCTGGAGCTTGGAGGGTTCGAGTGGGGGAGTGGTCGGCCCCGCCTGCCCTGCAAAGGGAAGGGGAGGGGTCCGGGGGCCCTGAGAGCCTCTCCCGCACGTGGGAGTGAGCGCATGAAGGGAAGTTGCTGCCTTTTCACGGAGTTGGTCGTGTGAGTGTGTGAGAGAGAGCAGGCGGGGAAGGGAAGGGAAGGGCTGGGCTGGGCTGGGCTGGGCTAAGTAACGGGCGCTTCCTATTCCACCCGCAGAATGGAGCTGCTCTCCCTGCCCTGGACTCCCCTGCAGCACAGCGCAAACCCGGCTCCCGTTCCAAAAGGCCGCCCCCTGTCTCTCAGGCCTGTCTATCCGACCCTTCCTCTGCAGAAGCGGCGTTGCTCTACAGGCGAGCTCCTAAAAGGGGAGGGAGAGTCAGGCACCGGCAGCCAGGAATATGCTCGGCTTCTGGTGCTAAAGCTCTCCTGTGTGGGAGGCTCCTAATTCAGACCTTTCCTCCTTAACAAATTGCTTTGGACTAGATCAGGGTTGGAGAAGAGAGCCTTTTCCCTCTCAGGATCTACTTTGAAAACAAATATAAACTCCGAGGGCTACGTAGAAACTGGTGGTGGTGGGTGCTTAAGGGATGCATTCAGGAAGAGATCTGTTCCCTGCCCTTGTGCTCTCATCTCTGCTTCCTTACTCTGAGCTCAGTCTTTTGATCCGTGCTTGAGGGTAGGTGCTAGATCCAGGGACCAGATCTGGGAAGAGGCCAAATCAAAACTGGCCACATTCTTTCTGCTCTCCCCCCTTCCCCTGGCTTAAAGAAATAGAAGTTCCTAGTAAACTGCCTCCCTTTTTGAAAGCAGGTTTAACTGCTTGCACATTAAGTGTTTTCTGGATTAGCAGTTTTAACCGAGCTGTAATATATACCCTTATGCACGCTTTTTGGGAGGTAGAGGTTTTAAGTAGTGGTTCTCAAGCTTTTTGGCTTCTTGCCCCACTTTCAGATTTAAGTATAAGAATTGTGATGTATAAACTTAAGTAAAATCCGGTGGACTTTTCCACCCCACACGCTTACAAAGGTGTGTAAAGTGTATTTGCTATTTATCAGCAGATAGGTTCCAGCTGGGGTCCCCAAACCACAGTGTTGGGGACCTTTACTTTAAAGCAATTCTTTCTCTAAATCCCAGAACCAGGGATGTAGCTCTGCTTGCAACAGTTGTGTTGGGTAGTTTAAGAATATTCATTTGTGATTCTAATGAGCTTTTGGAGGCTGAAGTTAGGCAGCTAGTCTGGTGGTATGTTTTTTTAAGTGAGAAGATTAGTGGAGTGCACCCCAGAGGGTTTCCTCTCTTTCAGATGCATTTCCCCCCCAATCAAACATGAATGCATTTATGTGGCATCTTCCACAAAAAGTCACTTTGCAGAAAATGCGGTTGAAATGCATCAGAATTGTATCAGAAGGGGTATTGAGTGAAAAAAATGAAGTGATTTTAATTGATTCTCAAATTTTTTAACCACCCCCTCATTCCTCTTGTCTGTGGTAGAGGCCCCTCACCATGCACTCATACATACGCCTTGCTCCCTCTCGCCCATTCCATCTTCTTGTTGCTTCTCCTTTACTCCGTTAAAGTGGACCTCAATGTTTGCCAGCTGTGCACCCTCTTGTGCTCCCCCCCTCCCCCGTTGCCTTCAACGCACCCCCAGGGGGCCTGCCCCTCAGTTTGAGAACCATTTGCTTAAAGCACTGAAATGATTACTGAAAAAACTTTCTTCTTTAAGATCTGAAGTTTTGACCTCTTTGACTTTAAATGTAAAACGATTAGCTTTTTCACACTTTTTGGCACAAAAACCAGTAAGTGCATTTAAAGATGAATAGCAAAAGCTTGCACTTGACTGAGGATGTTAATAAATGAGACATTGCCCTGCATTAGCCCAGGATTCACCTGCCTGTCTGAATGATGGCTGCCAGATGTTTGCCCTGGGGCCATTACCTATGGCATCATCCCAGGAAATGTGGAGCACGTAGTGCGGGCAAAACCAGGACTATGGGTGCCCATGGGCAACTGCACATCTGTTGGGGAGGGCCATGGTGTGCCCATGTGGCCACCCCCCTGTGTTAGGGTTTGTGCTGTCTCCACACACATTCAACACCATGGAGTTGTGGGTAACAGCCTAGCGCATTGCTAGAGCAACTGCACCTCAGCGGCGGCGGGGGATAGAATTCTGGCCTGTCTATGCGGTCCATCGCGTGGCAACTGCGAGTGGGGGCTCCACGGAGAGACCCTGTGCTCCAGCTGACTCCTATCTTGTATGCTAACACGCTTAGTTAATGTAAGCTGAATGTCATTTTATTATTATTTATTATGTAGTGCTAGCAGTGTACCTAGCACTGTAGAATTAATAGTTATAGACAATTCTGTATAAGCTTAGGGGGCTTACAGTCTAAGACAGACAAAGGAGAGGTGAACATCAGGAGAGACAAGGATTCAATAATGAAGTTGCAGGTGCACATGCCTAACTTAGTTACAGCAGGGGATGAAATTTCAGATCAAGCTCTGGAAGCAAAAAAAAATAAAAAATGTAGTCGCCCCACTTTATCCTGATATTAAACTTCTTGCCCCACTACATCCCTGAACCAGTCACCAGCCTCAGTTTTCTGGGTGCCAACGGCTCCCAGGTGCCTGCAAATTTCATGCCTTGGTTACAGGGAAGAGATTCTTAGGGGGAGGGCGTGGAAAGCCTGACAGAAAAGGTAGGTTTTTAGGAGGGATTTGAAAGTTAGGATGGAGGGAGCAGAACAAATGTATCCAGGGAGGGAGTTCCAGGCATGGGGGCTGCAAGAGAGAAGGGGGTTAAGATGTTTACAGGAGCAAGATGTGAACAGCCGAAGGTAGGAGCAGAGGAGGAGCGAAGCTCCCAGGCAGGAGTGTGGCAAGATAAAAGAGCAGAGAGAGATGGGGGAGCAAGGCCATGAAGAGCCTTGAAGGTGAAGACCAGGAACTTGTGCTGAATACGTTCACCCTACGCTGGCTCCCTCTACATGGGAAGGGGGGGCTGAACGTGGTCAAAGTGAATGATTTTGGCAGCCGAGTATTGAGTGGAGATGAGGGGGTGAGATCGGAAAAGGGGAGACTAGTAATACTACTGTAGCTTCCTCCTTACTGGAGTATGGACTAGGGTTTTGCTGTGGAAACAGTAAAGCAGGGCTGGATTTTAGCAATATTATACAGAGCGAAGCGACAGGATTTAGCAACAGCCTGGATCTGAGGCGTAAAGGAGAGGGAGGAGTTAAAGATAAATCCCAGGCTATGTGCCTGCAGGACAGGCTGGATGGTCATGCCCTCAATGGAAATTGAGAGGGAAGCAGGAGGGAAATGTTTTGGGTGGGGGGGGAGAACATGAGGAGTTCGGTCTTGGCCATATTAAGCTTGAGTTGGTGGCAAGACATCCAAATAGAGATGTTGGGGAGAGAGCGATACGAGACTGGATGGAGGGGAGAGCGTGGGAGTGGAGTGGAGAGTTGCGTGTCTTCAGCATACAGGTGACACTGAAAGCCGTGAGATTCAATGAGTTTACCCAGAGAAAGGGTGTAAAGGGAGAAGAAGGTCCAGGACAGAGCCTTGGGGAATTCCCAAAGAGAAGAGAAGTGACATAGAGGTGGTACCAGTAAGAGAAACATTGAAGGAGCGGTTTGAGAGATACAAGAACCAGTCAAGAACAGAGTCCCAGAAACCAAGGAAGCATAGCGAATCCAGGAGGAGGCTGTGGTTGACAGTACCAAAGGTGGCAGAAATGGAGTTGAGGCCCTTAGACTTAGCTAAGAGAAGGTCATTGGTGACTTTGGCGAGGTCAGTCTGTCGAGTGGAGAGGCGAAAGTCCGATTGATGGTTAAGGGAGGAATTAGACGAGAGGAAATAAAGACAGCATGTGTAGACAGCTTGCAACAGGGGCTTGGAAGTGAAGGGTAGGAACAAAATTGGGCGATGGTTGGAAGGGTCGGAGGGGTCAAGAGTGGCTGCTTTAAGGATAGGGGAGACAGTGACATGTTTGAAAGCCAATGGAAATGACCCAGTAGAGAGGGCGAGATTGATCTGTAGCAGAGAAGGTGCAGCGGTGGGGGCAATCATTGTTTAAGAGGCATGGGGGGGAATGGCATCAAGGGGGCAGGTGGAGGGGGTTGGATGAAGAGAGGAGGGATGTGACCTTATTAAGGGAAGCTAGGAAGAAGGAGAAAAGAGGCAGGTGGGGGAATACCAGGGAAATCAATGGCTGAGGGAGCATGTTGAGAAACAATAGCAAGGCAGCGTTTATCAATCTTGTTGTAAAAGGAGAGAAGATCCTGTGCAGAGGGAGAAGGGGTGGGGGACAGGGAGGCTTCAGAGGGGAAGTAAATGTCGAGAAGAGATTGCGGGAGTGATTCGATTAATGTGGAGTAATAGCGATCTTTGCCCAGGGAAAGGGCATCACTAAATACAGAAAGAGCCAACTTAAAGTGGAGGAAGTCCGCAAACTCATGAGACTTCTGCTTCGCTCAGCAGCTCAAGAGCAGGATCAGAGGTGGCAAATGGTAGGGGTGAGCCCGAAGATGGAGGTTTATGCGATGGATAGGACGGTATGAGGGGGGGAGCAAGGGAGTCAAGGGTGGAGGAAAGGGATGAGTTGAAGGTGGAGACAGCAGAGTTTAGGCAGGTGGTGGTAGAGGAGACTCATCTGTCTCCTCTACCAAAGTCCAGAAGGTTGCTGGATTGAAGGTCATGGAAAGAGTGAGAGGTTGGGGAAGCGGGAGAGAGCACGTGGGAGACATGGAATGAAGCAAGGTGATGGTCAGAGACTGGAAGGGTCTCAAAGTAGATATCTGAGAACAGTTTTTTTTAATTATAAGATTAGGTTAAGGCCATCATGATCTGTCAGGCAGTCAGTCCACAGGCAAAGATCAAAAGAGGAGGAAGCAGCAGGGTCAGAGGGATGTCCACGTGGATATTGAAGTCCCCAAGAATGAGGATGGGAGTATTGTTGTCGGAAAGTAAGCCATGTGTCAAAGTCAGAGAAAAGAGGAGAGGGACCCGGGGGTGGGGGGCATAGATGACAGCAACATGGAGGTGGAGGGGGGGAGGGGAGTAGAGGCAAACGCAATAGGCCTCAAAGGAAGAGAGAGAGGAGTGCTGAGGGGTTGGAACTGGTAGAATTTGGCAAGGAGTAGGCCAACACCACTGCCGTGGCCTTCAGAACATGGTGAGTGGGCGAAGGAGAGGGCAGCAGGAGTGACAATGTAACGGAGATTTCAGGTTTCCATAAGGGCAAGGAGCTGGAGGAAGGAGAAGAGGATGAATGGCGCTTTCTAGATGGAAGAGCGGCAGTTCTAGAGAGTGCATGAGAGAGGCAGCTGAGAGGGGGTGGTGGCAGGAGTGGGGAGTAGGGCTGGGGGTTGAGGTATGGTGGAGGTTGATAGGAAGGAGGAATGTTGCTCCAAGGGGGAGTTGGGAGAGAAGGCGTTTAGGAGATGATGAGGGTAGAGGTAAATGGATGCAGACCAGATCAGAGATGTGAAGGCCTGGGAAAAAATGGGATTTTTTCATATTTTGGGTGAGAACTTTTTTCATTTCTTTTTTCAAATAGAAAGATTGGAAACTTGGGGAAAAATTGGAAAAAAAAACCCAACCCTCATGAAATATTTTCTTTTAGAATGATGAATTAAATGGTTTTTTTAGACAAGGTTTTCAGATATTGTTTGTTACAGCTGCCCTTTACTCCCTCAAAATGATTTCTAATAACTGTATAACGTGAAGATCTTTTATATAAGACAATCTACAGTATTAGATAATTACAATTCCTCTGCCCCAAGAGGGTGCTGCCATCGTCACAAGAGGAAGGAAGGATAGAGGGCCTGTACGCATGTGGATTTCTGCACTGCCTGCAGCCTGCCTTCCTCTGGTGACCTTTGACCTAGACTTTGGTGGAGACGCTTGAAGTAATTAGCCTGAATCTGCTGTCCTCCTGACTAGGCCCTTTGATAATTTCAAATAATTATTTGTAAATGCCTTAGTTTTATTCAAACAATAATTACAAATAATCACTTGTAATATTGTTTGAATAAAACTAAGGCATTAAATTTCATAAATATACCAATCATTACAATTTTATGTGCTAAGTTATACTTTGTTCTTAAAATATTAGCAAATTTAGATCTAATAAGAAAATAAGTATTACATATATTTCAATTTCCCCCAAAACTTCAGGGTGGTTTCTTTTCTTTTTTTCAGGGGAAAAATGAAAAAAACAAAACAAAACTCTGATTTCTGCCCCCCCACCCCCAATGGCTTCAGAACTTGTGGAAATTTTATATCTCTAGACTAGATATTTATTGCTGGCAGGATTGACAGATGGGAGATGACATATTTCAGAGATGTGGTGAATGGCATAGGAAAAAGTTACAGGAACAGGCAGTACGTGACACACCTCAACTGGCCCCAAAATAGCCACAAAATGGCCAACACCCTTTTGCATCACCCTTAGGCTACAGCCGGAGGGGCAGCACCCTAGCTTCAAATGACAGGCCTGGAATGAGACAAAACACAGCTTTGCATCTCTGTAGACAAAGGAGCTCTTGGCAAACAGGTCTCGTGTGTCAGCAAGCCCTCTGATTCCACACCCCACTGGGGAAGGGGAAGATGAGCCCCTTCCTCAACCCTAGCAGATCAGATCCCTAGCTTGAAATGGCTAACATGGAAATTAGTTGTCCAGTTTCCACTGGGAGTTTGCCTGACTTCCTGTTGTGGCTTTGAAAAATCTCCTTAAGTACCAAGGACCATTTCTTGTGCCATGTGCAATCCCACAGTGAGACTATGCAGGGTGCAGTACTTGGACCTTAAATCATACAAGTATAGATTAAATATAAGTAATGATTAAAAGCAGTGAAAACTCAATGTTGCTCATACCAGCACATCCAGCCATCAAACATCTAATAACTTTAAGCTTCCGCTTAGACCTCTTGGGACACTTGAGATTTTTGAGATGGGAGAAGTTCCCTTAAAAGAGAGACTTGCTAACTGGAAATGGACAAGCAAAGTAATATAAGTGAGGCTCTGGATGTATGTGACGATGGTAGATACGTGTTTGAATACATGCGGATGTAGCCAGCCAAGCTGTGAAGGTGCGCAGTTAGGTGACGGTCTCCTGCAAGCATGAGTACAAGGGGAATAGAAGACATGTAAATGACTTTGATGCAACACTTGCGCATTCTGGGGTGGGTATGCAAAGTGGCTAGGGAACCTTAGCCCAGAAATCTCCTAGGCTAGGTAGCTGTGACCTGAAAATACAATGCAGGCCTAATTACCAAAGGAAATCAAATTTTAAAGACATATTTGTAAGACTCTCCCTCCCTCCGCATGTAGTTTCTGAGTTCTGTCCTACCTAGCCCTGGTTCCTGTATCCTTGGCAAAGGTTCGGAGTTGTTCATAGTGCTTTGAACTTTCCCTGGCTAACTATTTCTCTTGATATCCAGGCAGAGGCACACACCCTAGGCATTTCTCCCCAGGGAGAGAAGTATTGCTTAGCACTGGGAGTTGGGACTTGCAGTTCTTTCCAGAACTGCTACTGATTCACTTTGTTCATATAGAAACACTGCGGTAAGCTGTTGTTGCAGGGTGCTGTGAGGTGTTAATAATATCTGATACTCTGAGACTTAAGATTGAAAGCGAAGAGCTAGAGAAGTGCCTCCTATATATGCTAGAGGAAGCATAATTGGGTTTCCAATAGTCTTTTTATAGAATGATGAGGGTAGGGATGGCAGGTGGAATAGCCTAAGTGAAAAGAAGCTTGTAGTGGACCAACGGGCAGGCCAGACCAAAGGGATCTAGTATCAGCAGCTATCTACAACCATGAAGGCTACTTGTTCTGCAGAGACCCACTAGGATCATTAAGACTGCAAAAATCTTGCATGCCCGCCTCAACTGTCTGTGCTCCTCTCTCTGCTCTACACTAAAACCAACTCCTGAAGACATGTTCTTCCTTCTCTGACCAGCCACCCAGATTTCATGGGCTGAATTTGTCCCATGGTATTGAGATTTGTCCTATTCCCACGTGACATCTCTCTCCGGTCTTGATACAAGCCTTGATACTTGCTGGAGTGATAACTCTTGTTTCCCACTCCCCATCCTCCTTAGTTCAGTTGTTGGGCTGCACTGTCACTTAAGGCAAGATGACATTCAATTATGTGAATTTTCATGGCTCGGAACTGGTGATGAACTATTTATCAGCTCCTCAGGCAAAATGGGGTGCTTTTGAAAAAGCAGCGTGTCATCCTCATTGCCGAGTCTTCCTTTCCCCATGTCCTGGTATTATTAGTTTCTCGTAGGCACTGCCTGTAAAGCTTCCAGGATTGTGCCATCAGCCCAGACGGCAGTTCAACAGCATGTGAAGACAAGTGGTGTCACACTTGGGCTGGTGGCACTTCTTAATGTAACGCAATGTTCAGTAAAGCTCATGAATTATGCTTCATTTCCTCCTGCTTTTAACGAGTTCCATCCTGGTGCCCTCCATTCACAAGCAAAGGGGGAAAGATCCAGATCTCCGTGTGTAGAGTGATGGTATTTGTTTGAGAGCCATGGAAATCTCATTTCAGTTCATGTTTTATGCCTTGGCACTGATGTCCTCCTCTCCTGAGCTCAGTGTTTGTCTCTGACTCCAAGTTGATGAATGAGTTTATGCTATTTAACAAGCATAAAAAATGTACTGTACTACATTCATGTTTATCTCAAACAGCCATCTCTGTTAGCTGGGTGCATTACATGTATTAAGAGCCCATTTGTTGTGCTTTCCTTCTACTGTAGCTTTTCTAGGCAGCTAAATAACTAGAACCTAATTACTTGAGAAGCCTGGGTAAAAGCATCTTGGTGTTGATTGTAGCAGTGACTAGGTTAGTATTCCCACAAGGAGTGAATGCCTGGGCCCAGACCATGCAGCTTGAGAGATCCATGCTGCTGGCACCTACCACGCTCACCTGTGGGGGCATCATGCTCTAGGATCTCATTGAGCACAGATCATATAGTAAAACAACCCTTGCAATGAATAACCTCCCTTGACATCCTGCTCTTGGTGCATAGTTCCGGAATGAATCAATCCATGGCCAAATATGTTTGTTACACAGGTTTGGGCCGCATCAGCCTTTCATTCCAACCTTTTATTGTTTGGAGAGGGAAGGGGGAGGTTTGTGTGAGGGCTTTTGTTTCCTTTTGGAGGCTGGGGACTGTTTTCAGTGGTGCACAGATAGATTTGGGTCTCAGTCTTTTGAAGCAAGAGCTGACGCTTAACAGGTCATTTGTGTGACTTTAGTCCTGTAGCTGTAACATTAATTACTTGAGCTTCTCTTTGCATCACTTCTGCAGGGGAAGCATTATTATTTCTGTTTTACAGAGGGAGAGTAAAACAGGGTTGCAGAGTTAGGAATAAAGTCAAAGCTTTTGAGTTCTAGAACCTGTTCTTCAACCATCCATCCTTTATGGATCACTCGCCCAGTGTCCTCTAACCACAATGTCTGTCCTATATACATCTTTGTCTATTACACAATTTACAGGCTGAACTCTACTGTACTATCCATAGCATGGTGCTTCCACACCTTTGAATCCTACAGAGGAGTGTTATCCTAGAAAAATACAACATGATATTGCAGGATGTATCATGCGGGGAATACTAATCTCTTGGCGAATGCTTGAGAAAAAATGCCCTTCCCTTTCTGAAGAACAAGGGGGAGAAAGGAGTGGGGGAAAAAACCCATGGAGAGGAGTAAAATAAAAATTGAGAGGAGGAGGAATATTTTGTTTCAGCAGAGTGGAATGCTTTACTTTTGTCTCTTGGTTGGTGCTTGTATTAGAAATAATGCGTAATAACTAAACTGTTGTTTGCATAGAAATGCTTTGAGATTTTGGTGATGTATACATTCAAGCTTTATTCTCATACTAAAAAGCTTCTGCAAAAATAAAATAAATAAAAGGTGCACTAGTGGTATAGTCAAGTGGGTTAATAGGGACAAGCCATGCATCTGCACTGAGGCTGCTGAGCCTCGGGAGCCCACGCACCTTGGTGCAGCTGTGTCCCCTGTTGCTGGGTGAGAGAGTAGTGGGCCCCATTGCATTTTCTGCACCATGACCCATTTCAACGTAACTATGCCTCTGGGTACAGTTCAGCTGTAACATTGCTAGTAAGCATGCATGGACTCCTGATTTCTGCTCATGACAACAAATTGCATAGGCAACTGGAGGGTTGAGATCAAACTCGGGTTGGTGTGTGTGACCCAGAAGTCTGTATGCTTGTATATTTAGAACAAAATGCTCCTCTTCTCTCTGCCTCCCTGAGTAACTAGGGTCTTGCTTCACTTTAAAGTTAAACTTTGTGGTTGACCATGAATGCTAGTGGCCCTGGATATCCATTAGCCTCTTTATATGTGGGCGACCTACATCCAGATGTGACTGAAGCCATGTTGTATGAGAAGTTCTCGCCTGCTGGGCCAATCATGTCCATCCGAGTTTGCCGGGATATTTCCACACGCCGATCGCTGGGTTATGCGTACATAAACTTTCAGCAGCCTGCAGATGGTAAGCCTGATTCAATGTCTAATCTCTCTGATAAGAACTTTTATGAATAAGTCTTGGGTGGGAGGCTGTTTAAATAGGCTATGTCAAGGTGTATGGACTATAAAACCCCTTAATGTTGTGAGTCCTAACCATACTCTGGATACTTATGGCACACATCAGCTTGGTCTATCTGAGACCCCATCCACACTTGCTTTTTACCCTAGAGCAATCTGCCTGTAGATATACCTGTGATTTGAAAATCCTGTTGGTAGTGGGTAGGTCACACATGAAATTGCAAATAGGGCATGCTGTGCAATGTAACCCTGCCTGGTTCCTGTCCATGGGAGTTGAGGGCTGCATCCTGGGACATGACACAGTGCAGTCCAAGTATTTATTTACTCTGTTGCATTACAGACAATTATTTTCAGTGCAAAAAGGCATTGTGGCTGTGGATGCTGTGGGTACTTCTGACTGTGGCTTCAGACAAATCCTGTGGTACAGCATTTCAGAAAGGCTCTTCCCTGCATTTTGGATGCTTCCCTACTGCACTGTAGTGAGGCTTGGGGAATTTATCATACAGATTACAATTCCTGTACCCACCAAGGTGCCCAAATAGGCATCAGCCTCCATTTTGTCAGTTTGGCATCCCATGGCCAGAATGCCTGACTAGGAGACAGCTGTTACCCTGGCTATTCATAGCGTGACAGCAACAAGGGCTGTTAAACCCTGGAATGGGTTCTGAGGCTTCTTAGGGGAAAGGCCTGGATGTCTGAGTTTGCTGGGCTTTGGGAGGGTAGGTGATGCCAGGGTGCACTAGCAGTCCTCATTCTATGGTGAAACAGCCTGCAGACAACAGAAAACAGCTGAGAGACCTGTCATTGGGAGACATACCCCTTCAAGCCAGCTGGCAAATGGCCCTTAGCAAATGCAGAATGGTGGTGCAATGTGCTTGTGAGTGGGCATAGTTTCCATTTTTTAGTCCTGTAGACTGAGGCTTGGTCTCGTTTTTATTTAAGAGCATATTGAAGTGAATGGGCAAACATCAGGAATGAGGTGGGAAAGAGCCAGGCTAGTAGCGCCAAGACCCTGTTTCTCAAAGAACATGTACTGCCAGCGAGGGTTAACAGAGCAATCTGACTTTGCTGTGCGTTGATCAAGAGGGAGTTTCACTCCAATTTCTTTGCTGCTGCTGCTGTGGGCTAATTTGAATTGCTGTTGGCCTCTTCTATAGGTTGGGACCTGACGGGCAATACCTCTGGTTTAAGTGTTTTTTCGTACCTGATGGTGTTAACAAACAAGACGTTGGCCCACACCAGGTGGGTGTCCATCTGCCCATTTATTAGGCGTTTGGCCCCATTGGACATGGGGCCACCACCCACTGAATCCGCAGCCCCCACTCATGGTGGCGTCTCGGGGAATGTGGAGCCTGCCGTACAGGTGACTGTGCGCCCATGTGTCCATGTCCCATCAACTAGGTTGCAGGCAGTGCCTCCGTGCATGCAGGTCGACCAGCACCATAGAGTTGCAGGTGGAAATCTAGAACATCTGAGGAGTGCCTGCTTCCTGTCCCTCGCTTCGCTCATGCTCTCGCTGCTAGTGAGGGCTGCCCACAAGTACATGAAAGACATGCTGAGAGTCCCCGTTTATTAGGCTGGACGTGCAAATCATGTGAGTGGGGACTGTATGAATGAAACCTGGACTGACTGCTGCTGGTTAATGTCTTGTTAGTTAACACCCTAAGAGTTTAGGAAATGTTACTCCTAGCAAGCTGGGTGCTCATGCAGCCAGTGTCACTCTTAGCAGGCAGGATACTAGTCAGTCTTTTTCTTCCAGCTCTGTACTGGCTGTTTGTAACTGAATGTACATGTCTCCTTGACAGCTGAGCGGGCCTTGGACACCATGAACTTTGAAGTCATAAAAGGCAGGCCCATTCGAATCATGTGGTCTCAGCGAGACCCTGGTCTCAGGAAATCAGGGGTTGGAAATGTCTTCATCAAGAATCTGGATGACTCGATTGATAACAAAGCCTTGTATGACACATTCTCGGCCTTTGGGAATATCCTCTCCTGCAAGGTCTGTACCTCTTTGCCACAAGTGCAACATACTTTTTATATGGGATTTGTGTTCTCTAGTGACCTGGGATTTCAGACAGATGGGGATCTGGGATCTGATGTCTGTTGGTGTCATTTTAATTTCCATTCAAGAATAATCTGTTGAATGTATATTAAACCAGTGCTTAGTGGGTCTTCCAGGGAATATGATATTTCATTCGCTGCCCTCCCTTGTCCACAGCTGTCCCCTGTACCAAGGAGGCTGGGCGTTGTTGGCATCACTCATAACCTGACCAGTTGGGCTCTCTTGGAGCAGTGCAAAATGCTTGCTCTCCAGGGGATGAGCATAATCCCTCAGCAGCACTCCCAGATGTTGTTAGCCCAGCAACTGTGATCCATGCTCTGATTTCCCCTCCCCAAAGTCTAGTGTGAGTCCGTTACTCTTGATACCATAATGTCTAGTTAGAAAGCTGGTACCAGTGAGACCAAGTCTCCTGTGAGGGTGGGAAGGAAATTGGGTGCCAGGTCAGAGGCAACATGAAAGTCATCTTTGGTCTTCGTGTTCCCATGTGTTGCTCACTTTCTTGCTCTCTCTCCTCTCCCGCCCCGCTCCCCCCACCCCCCCGGACAGGTCGTTTGTGATGAAAACGGATCTCGTGGTTACGGTTTTGTTCACTTTGAGACCCATGAGGCGGCAAACAAAGCGATTGACATAATGAATGGGATGCTGCTCAATGATCGCAAGGTGTAAGTGGGGAAGGGGCTTTCTCCTTTGCGTTCTAAGCTTCCCTGTATAGGCCTTTTCATAGCAACTAAACTACTAGGCACCGTTTGGTCAGGACTTTATTACCTGCTCAGCGTCACTCAGTGGGAGAACACCCTCCACTAGTGGGAGGGGGTAAGAGACAGCAGGACTCCTATTCTTCTCTCTCCATCAGTGTCCTTCCCTGCAGCAGCTCCCCCATTCCGCCCATCATAACAACCAGCTGCTGGCATCGCATTAACTCTATACAGCACTGGCCTTTTAGGTTCTGATGAGAAGTTTGGTGGGAGCCACTTTTGAAACTGAGAGTTGTTGGTACGAACAATACAAACTCTTGGTCCAACGAGGAGCTGGAGATGATTTTGTTAAAGTGATAGTGCCACAAATGTTCGTTGCACTTTATGGATTTGGCCTCTCCCTTAAGAGAACCTAGAATAGGAGCTTGCCAGCCTCTAAGTTCGGCCTTCACCACCAGGTGAGCTGTCCCTTGCACATCCCTACCTGTGGGGCATTACTGCTGCCCACGTGGGGTGCCAGGCCATGAAACCACTAATGGTGAAGATGGAATCTGCAGTGCGCAGGGACAGACCTACAAGTTTCTGGGGCTGGGAAAGAGGATGGCTAATTCTTATGGGATCCTGTTTTATGTTGCATCTGTAAAGGATGATAGGGGTGTCATAAGGATCTTACAGATGCAAGTGTTTTATAAGCAGTTGAAATCGGCTTTTGTCAGGTTCATCTCTGATGAGCTATAATTTACCTTTTTAGTGATACATAATAATAGAACTGGGGTGGCCAAAATATGGCTTGCAGGCAGCTGAAGGGCAGTTATTGTGAGCCACCTCAACCATGCACCAGGCTGGCGCTGCTGCCTCTGCCACTGGGAGGAAGGGGAGCCACTGAACCTGGTGTTGGGTAGGGCAGGGGGAAGCGGCAGGCGGCAACAGAAGGGCAGTGTGAGTTTGACACTGAATACAGCAGCAACTAGGATGCAAGCTTGGCTATCACTGTGTTTATAAAGCTCATTTTACAAGGCTTATAAAATGGGAGTTTGAGGGCTAGACAATGTATATGTGAAGCGTTTTGCGGCTCTTGGCCATAGGAAGATTTTAGTAGGTTGCTCTTGGGGTTGGAAGCTTTGTCCACCCCTCATCGAGCTGTAAGAGTACAAGTGTGGGGATCTGCAAGATAATTGTACAACAGCTCCATGGGGTAGGTAGGTCAGTATTGCCGTTCCCAATTTGTAGATAGGGTACTTGTGCCCAAAGTGATGGGTTCAAGGCCATAATCTATGGCTGAAGCAGGCTATGAACCCAGGTTTCCTAGCTTGAACTACATGCAAATAAGGCCTTACCAGACCGTGTGGCAAGGGTTTGTAACCATGAGATCCTTCCTTGCCTGGTTTCAGCAAGGAGAGGTTCTGAACTCCTTTCAAGCAGGGTCTGTCCCTAGTTCTGCGTCTGTACCACAATAGGGTTTGACTTTGTGTATGGAAGCTCCCACTGTATAAATGTTAATAACCAGTGTCTTTGGATGAGCAGGGGGAATATACCGTCATGAAGACCTCTTTCTGGGTAAGGTGCAGATGACACAGCTGAAATCTTAATGGTCAAGCTAATATGCCATGATTTCTGTGGGCTTGTACCATGGCAGAGCCCTTCTTGCTAGTTCGCCAGGCCTGCTGCATGGATGTCCACCATAAAAAGGCAATTTCATCTTCCTTCTCTTGCCCTCTGCAGCTTTGTCGGCCATTTTAAATCCCGGCGAGAGCGTGAGGCGGAATATGGGGCTAGGACTGTGGCGTTCACCAACGTCTATATCAAAAACTTTGGGGATGACATGGACGATGACAGGTTGCGGGAAATATTTTCCAACTTTGGTGAGTGCAGCATTGGAAGCAAAACCGGTGAACTGGAAGCAAAGGGACAAGACCAAATGTGAGCGCGAGCCTGAGACTTAGTATTTTTGTTTGGTATAAGTTTTAAAACAAAAATAATAAGCAAACCCAGCTGAGGAGACTTGTGTGCATGCACATGTTTCAATGCACTTGGAAACGTACTATTTTTGCATATGTTTACATGAATTAAATACTTGCGTTTGAAAAGTGCATGCATGGTCTGCATGTAAAGGTGTGGGAAGACAGTAGGGAGACCATTGCTCAAGACCATCTTTCTATTTGCAGGGAAGACGCTGAGTGTCAGAGTTATGATGGATGACACTGGCCGCTCGAAAGGGTTTGGATTTGTCAACTTTGAGAAGCATGAAGAACCCCAAAAGGCAAGAGGGTCTTTGCTTTATCTCTTTGAACCTGTGCTGTTTGGAATTTTTTAATATCTGTCTGGGTTTTTGTTCCAACGAGCAGAGACAGGCTTGTGTCACTGTTGAAATGAGACTGCGGGTTGATCGGCAAGAGTGAAAGGTTTCATAGCCAGAGAGCCCTGAAACTTCTTATTAATACTGTTTCCCAAGTCTGCTGATCCTGGGTAGAGTCCTGCTGTGCAAAGCGACACCCTTACCTAGTCTGAAATCCAGACTTGAGCAATAGCTGCTTCTGTACTTTTCTGTGAATGGACTTTGGGAGCCATGGAGGGAAGCGTAAAATGCACTAGAAGAGGGAGAACATGTACTTTAATTTCCCCCTTTGTTTAGACTCCTGGACTTTCTCCCCACAGGCTGTAACAGACATGAACGGGAAGGAGATCAATGGCCGGATGGTGTACGTGGGCCGCGCTCAGAAGAGGATAGAGCGCCAGAGCGAACTGAAGCGTAAATTTGAACAAATCAAGCAGGAAAGAGTGAGCAGATACCAGGTAATGGGAAAGAAACAGGGGGCCTCATGAACATATTTATTTACTTCCAGTTTTTACCCTGTCCTTCCCATTTAAGGCTCAGGGTGACATACATCCTATAAAAAAAAGGTCAGATGAAAAGGAGAGCGAGATGGGTGTCGTCGGCATACTGACAGCACTTCACTCCAAATTTCTGTACGACCTTGCCCGGGGCCTCAAATACGCATTGAACAGGCGCCAAGAGAGGATGGAACCATGTAAAACCTCACAAGGGATTTCCCGAGGGGATGATGAGCTGCTGCCCATCACCACCCTATGGATTTTCCCAGCCAGGAATGGACAGAACCACTTGCGCAGTCCTGGAAACCCCTGCCAGGTCACACAGCTGTGTCAACACCCCGTGAAACACTGCATCAAAGGCCATTTAAAGAGCTAACATAATCAATAGTGTGCAATTACCCCTGTTGACTTCCAAGCCTCGCCTGAAGCTGTGAGGCAGCCACCCATTCTGTAACCTTCTCTAAAAAGGAAACATTGGGGCGATAGTTGGCAGGGAAGTCAACGTGCATAGATGGCTTTTTGAACAGGAGTTGGACAACAGCCGGCTTGAGACCATTGTGCACCCTGCCCTCCTGAAGGGAGGCATTGAGAACCCGAGCCAGTAATGGCCCCCAAGTCTCCTGGCTAGCTGTTGCCAGTTGGGGCAGGCATCGATCTAACTCGCAACTGATTGTCCTTATCACTCCTAGCACACCCTCTGCATCAGTGGGCAAGACTAATTGAAGCTGATCCAAGTAAACTGGATAGGATTGAGCCTCCCCAGGCCTGAACTCTGACTCGGCACCCAAACTAGCAGTTCCCAAGTCAAGCCAAATAAAAGCAACTTTATCTGCAAAGTAGGTGTCAAACTCATCACAGCAGGTGGCTAATGGTTCTAACTCCAGGTGGGGACAGGTAGGGTTTAACAGGCTATTCACCACAAGGAAGAGATCTCTTCTAGATGGCACTTTGCAGAGGCTATGGCAACAGTGAAGAAAACTTGTTTGCTGCCATAGTATAGCCCTTTAAAAACTATCTATGTTGCAGTCGGTTGGTTTGGCGTGAGTTGAGTACCCCCTGCACTCTAATCGCCTACCCTCCCGCTTTAGCAGCTTCAGATCCTCCGTCCACCAGGGAGACGTGTGTTGCCGCAGTAGAGGAAGTGGACACCTGGGTGCCGCTGTGTCGATGGTCAGAGTCAACCAGGTTGTCGACAGGGAGGCAGTCAAGGTCAGTGGGTAAATTCCCTTAGAGAATTCTGGAATCCTATTGGATCCATTAGTCTCTGGGGGTGGACCATCCTAACTGATCTACCAACCCGACAGGGGCAAAGGAGGGCAAGGATCTGGACCCTCGGGAGGTAATGGTCTGACCATAGTACCATAATGACACCCCTAATAACTGGAACCCGTGTTTCCAAGCTAGCGCAGAACATTAGATCCAGCATATGTCTAGCCTCATGTGTTGGGCCAGGTATTATCTGGGATAGACCCATGGTTGTTATGGTGGCCATGAAATCCTGCTGTGCCCCTGAAAGGCCAGCCTCGGCATGAATGTTGAAATAGCCCAAGACAAGAAGTCTGGATGATCTGAACACAACCTCCAAGACTAGCTTGGCTACAACAGTTAGGGATTCTGCTGTGCAGTGATGTGGCCAGTATACCAGCAAAATCCCCAATCTATCCCAGGCCTTCGTAGACCAGTTTGTCTTTACAGATCACCACCACTCCACTTAGTAATTGTACTGAACCTGATCCTACTAGCTTTGGAGAGAAGTCACCATGTAAAGAAGGGTTTAGCTTGCTCTTAAGGTTGGATTTTTGACAGCATTCAGCACTGGTTTAACACCCACTGAAGTTGGTGGTAAAACGCTCATAAATGGCTTCCAGGCTAGGCCATTGCTGAGTGCTGTTGAAAGCCAGGGAGTCTCTCCCTGGAAACTTTATTTATTTATTTATTTCTATACGCTTATATCTCGCACCCTCCTGCTCGCAATGGCAGCTCGGGGCAGCTCGCAGTATCAATAAATTAAAACTTGTTAAAACTCATAAAATCAATAAAATACATTTAAAAGGACAGAACTAACCCTCCTCCTTCCCCCTCCCCATCTCCCTCCCCAAAGGCCTGGCGGAACAGCCAGGTCTTGCATTGTCTTTGGAAAGAAGGGCAGTTTGGGGCTAGGCGGGCCTCCAACGGGAGGGAACTCCACAGCCTAGGAGAGTCACGGAGAACGCCCTCCCCATCGTCACCACCTGGGGGACTTTGAGTCGGGCATCCCTGGCCGACTGCAGGGGCCGCACCATGGTCTTGGGGCATCAGTTGGTGGTCCCGCAGGTATGCGGGGCCCAGGCCGTTTAGGGCTTTATAGGTCACCATGGTGTGCTACTTGCTGGAGGGCTTTTATAGCCTTTGAGGAAACCTTGTCGAGAAAAGTTAGCTGTTGGCCATTTGTTTTTTAGGGAGTCAACTTGTATGTGAAGAACCTGGATGATGGAATTGATGATGAGCGACTGAGGAAGGAGTTCTCTCCCTATGGGACTATTACTAGTGCAAAGGTAAGAGAGCTGACTTGCCATAAAAATGGTATTAAAACCTTTCATTTATGGGGCTAGCTTACTCGTATCCTCTGTTCTGAGGTCGTTTAAAAAAAAAAAAAAATTAGTCAAGAAGCGTTGTCCTTTTGTGTTTACTTGCACACTTTGTTTGGCTTAAGACCAGGGCTGGACTTAGGAATTTTGCACCCCTAGGCCCTTCTCAGGCTGTTGCCCCCAAGCCCCACCCCCCAAGTTAAGCCCCATCCCCACGCTGCATGTTCATGGGTGGGGGAGCCTCGGGAGTGGGGGTGCACACTCACGCCCACCTAACACACATCCCCACTTGCACCTCCCTTGTCCCCACGCACAGAGCAACTGGGGGAAACGGCGGTTGCTCTGTGGGTGGAGATGAGTGGGGGGTGAGTGAGGATGCGTGTACACGCGCCGCCCATGCACCGGTGTGCCCATGGACCCACCCACCCAGCGGAGTTGTGTAAGAAGGGCCTGTGAGAAGCCACTAAGGTTGTTGCCTTGTAAACAAGGTTCTTTGAGATGGCTTAGAACATTCTTACAACACCCACCCTTCCAGCGTCGCATGGAATTTTTTCCCCTTATATTCCTAGAAAGAGTTGGAAGGAACTGTCATTCTGAGGGAGGAGAGTGCTTTTTATACTAGAGAAGCATGAGACCATCATGTGGTCAATCATTTGAATATGATGATCATGCCATGCACAACCCAGTTGTGAGAATGTTAGGAGCCATCTTGAAGAACCTTCTTTTAAGGCGGCAACCTTCTGATCACACACATGGGGAGGAGTTGTTTGTAAACAAATAGCTTTATCTCCCTGGTGGGATGGGGACCCAGGTAGCAGGCTTCGACTGCGGGCAGCAACCTCCATTCGTGCAGGGAAAAAGCAAAAAAACAAAACAGAGTGGCCCCTCTGGCGCCAGGATTGCTGCCCCCTAGAAAACGCCGCCCAAGGCCCAGACCTAGGGGGCCTGCCCCTAAGTCCGGGCCTGCTTAAGACAAAAGTTGATGCTCGGCATCTATTTTCACTGGTCTCTGCTACTCCTGGAAGTTCTTGTACTGCTATTGCTACTGGGGTAAGACATTTCTGGCAAACAACCAAATATAGCTGCCTTAAATTGCCACAGTGGCCATTTTATTTTTCCCCAGTTCACTTCTGATAGGGCTTCTTGGAAGCTCTTGCAAACCTAAGGGGAGCTAGAGATTTAAAAAGCCATTGGTACCTTGCAGACTGCAAACTTGTCATCTTGGCTTTCACCGGATATGAAGTACAGTTGGGGAACCTGGTAGCCCATGGGTCAAATCCAGCCTGCAGCTGTTTGGCTCCTTTCCATTTCCTGGACGTAGCCTGTGAGTCCAGTTTCTACCCACAAGCACTGAAAGAGTGACCTTAGATGAAGGGTGCAGAGATAAGGGCATGCACTCTAGGATAGGGGATAGATCCATGATGTGGACCCTTGCTTTCCTCCTCCCCCTCGCTCCTCTTCTGAACACACCCCTTAATTGCCTCGGCAAGTTTGCATTACCTTTCAGAGTAGCCTGCAGGAGGGAAAATGCCCTGCTGCTGGTATCGAGTGTCACATCCCCATTCTCCAAGCACTTCACTGGTGGGAGCTATTTTGAGGATTGGCAGGTTATTAATCTCTAGAGCTGCTTGTTATCTCTTGTTTGGACTGAGGTGTGTGCACGCTAGGAAAGCAATGCAGTGCTTGGAATGATGGGATTGAAAGATCAGGCACCTTGTGAACCACCAGGACTACAAACCAGCATTGAGGGTTTTTAAAGCTGTGGTTCTTGCCCCTCCAGCAGGGGGAGAGCACTGTTTTGAGCTTCCCTAATCTACTTGACATGATACTCTAGACTGTGGTTGATCTTGGTGTATTGGTTCTTCTTACTTGACACTAGTACAGAAGTGAACCATAGCTTATGCTGGTCTGAAACTTAGAACTTGCATTGGTCAGTGGTGCAACTTTGGGCTAAAACGTGGGGGATGCTGGATCCCCGTGACCCACATAAGACTTGCCCTTATAACTCTAGAACTGCAGGGGGGTGGGGAAGGACCATCTGGAGGAGGAGCCCTTTCTGGATTGTTTGCATGGGCTGGGGAACAGCAGGGGATGAGCTGCCTGATTTACTATGTCCCTGACGTAGCAGCCTCACGGGGCCTTTTCCACTTCATTCCTGCTCCTCTGCCAGTTCTGAATGGGACAAGTAGCTCCAGGACTGTCCTGAGGTCTCCTGGGCCATGCATGGCTGAACCTCCCTTGTGTCCCAGTGGTTCATGAGAAGAGCAGGGAAAACCTCTACTGCTGGAGGGTGGGGGCAGGGGGCACAGTATGTACTCCCTGCTTCTAGAAGAAAAGAAAAAAACTTAATGGAGGATGGAGCTATTGCTTTTCCTACACCCCCTCAACTCATTTGGGATATGTCCCCCCCGCACTATAATTACACACATGAGTATGGATCCTTCTTATGATGATTGGCGTGGATCTACACAATAGATTAGCCATGGGGAAGATAACTCGGTACAGTGTCCTACCAGAGGCAGAGCAGCATGACCAAACGTTCATGATGTTCTATGTTATGCTGCCACCTTATGGAACCTGCTAACGGGGAGATTTTTCAGTGGCAGCATAAAATGGAGAGCTATTCCTTGATGCCCTGCATGCTGGTTGTGTTATAGTGATTTCTGGAAATGCTCACCTTGTTTCTATTCCAGATCCTGCCATATACCTCCAGTTCATTCCAGTGCTCTCTAGTGTCCCTGTTCTTTCTGGAGCCCATATCCATCAGAGAGATGTTGCCTGCTATTGGGAGCCAGGCAAGAGCATTGAAATCCAGGTGGCTGCACAGAAATTTGGGATCACGTGTTGAGAGGCAGTTCTTGGAACCTGGGTGGAAGCTTGTGGCAATTCAGGCAGGGGCACTGGAAGCTGAGCAACAGCTGGGAACTTGGATGGGGATGCTTGGAGCCCTGTAGCATTGTTGAGAGCACAGGCAGCAGCACTTAAGACTCAGGCGGGAGCTTCGAGCTCTGGATCTGTACACATTGCTGCTTCTGCCTGTCCTGGGCACAGCACTTCACCTAGTGGGTTGTGCTCCTGCTACTCCCTTCTCTTGCATTCATGGGGACAACAGAGGAGAGACTTATTACTTGACAGGAGGGATGAGCAATGTGCTCATGGCAGGGGGCTGAGCGCACGTCCCCACCACTGTGGCTTGTCTTCCGCTTGTAAAACAGCAGACATTGCCAGGCTAGTGCATCTCTTAAAGAGACAGGCACGGGGGGAGGGGGGGGGGGAGAGACCAATCTTGGGATAACAAAACTGTAGGGAGGTGGGTAGGAGACCAGCTGCTGCTGCTGGTCTCCCAAGTGTCCCCACCCAAGTTCTCACATTGCCACTTCCAAGTGCGCCTGCTCAGTTCCCAGCACCCTGTCCAAGTTTCTGCATTGCTGCACAAGATCCCAACACTGACGCTCGGTGCCAAGTGCTGCTGCTGCTTGGCTCCAGTGCACCAGCTTGAGTTTTCACAATTACTCCTGTTCAGGTCCCAAGCATGGGCTCGAAGCATCGCATCCTGAGTTCACACACTGTCGCCTGGGTCCGAAGTGCCCTTGCTCATGTTCCTGTCTGGGTTCAAGCACTGCTGCATAACTTCCAATGCACCCACAGCAGTTTCTGTGCTGCTGCTGCGGGTCCCAGTGCTCCTACAGCGCCCCCCCCCAAGTGCCCACACTGCCATCCGGGTCCCAGTCGCTCTTGTTTCCTCTCTTCCACAACCTCACTCGCTCCACATCCCAATGTGAGATTCTGAAGGAGCTTGTGGCAGGAAAAATGCAACAATCCCTGCTAGAGCCAGGACCTCACTCATAAACAGGGACACAAGTGAGATATGGGCAAGAAAGCACTCCTGTCCTGTCTCTTGGAAGTGCAGAGGGGAAAGGGTGGGTGGTTTTGTTCTTAAAAAATAAATTGGTGACTGATTTAACCAGACGGGTATTAGAGGCTCATCTGTAAGTGAACACTGAGGGAGACCCGAAGTAGAGTGATATTTCAAAGAGCCCACATCTCTATGGCGGCTTGGCTTACTAATGTCAGGTGTCGTGAATTATCAACCAAATGTTCATAGTGTGTCATGTTTTCTGCTGCTCCGTGGGTGGTCTCATCAGTCCCCAGATATGTTCTAGAGAACAACAAATCTGTGTTTCCTCCTGGGAAAGCTTTTGGGTTTGCTTGAACAAATCTAACACTTGCCCCTGTGTTAGGTAGCTAAAACAGCGGCAAGTGTTACGTGAAGAGACACCAGCTGAATTGGAACGTGTTTGCTTTTGACACCTCTGCTGCTGCTGATTCTTCCTGCTCCTCTGATGAGCCTGTACCTCTTCTCTTGCATTGTTCATGGTGCCTGCTAGCTGAGAGAGGTCAGTGCTGTAGATTCTTGGTCAGAGAGCTGCTACTTTCCCCTGTACTCACGCTCCTGCCTCTGATTGTTGTTGGCAGAAGTTAAAGTTAAAGGTAGAACCACTCTCCACTATAAACAGGGGACTGCTGAATTCCTGATATTAAGGAAACGGCTTAAGCTACAGTTTAAGCTACAAAGGGGTTCTTTGCTGCTCTCCTGGCATCCACAAAGTCTTGTCCAGCGGAGCTTTTCTGGGTGGTGAAGGGGCTGGTCAGTCCAGCCTCCCTGTACTTGGAAGGGAAGTGTTCTAGAGCTCTCTCTGACCTATTTATTGACTATTTTGTGGATAAAATCGCGTGCATTCACCTTGACTTCGCTGCATTTATGGCGGTAGGAGAACCAGAGGTCATGGATGCCCTGCCTTGTCCGGTTTTGTGGGATCACTTTTGGTCAGTGTTGCCCGCTGATGTGGGGGATCTCCTTGGGAGTGGTTAGACCCACGTTTTGTGAATTAGACCCATGCCCGTCCTGGCTGGTTAAGACCAGCCAGGAGACACTGGGGCTGTTGCTGACTGGGTTGGTCAGTGCCTTCCTTTGGGCGGGCAGAGTTCCGGAGTGTCTTGAGGCGGTGGTGCAGCCTTGACTCATGAAATCATTGCTTGACGTTGACTCCCTCGTCTGCTATTGGCCTGTCTTCTAACCTTCCCTTTTTAGGGAAGGTTATTGAACGGGTGGTGGCTCAGCAGCTTCAGGAGCATCTTGATTGCATCCGTTTTCTTGATCCCTCGCAGTTTGGCTTTTGTCCGGGTTATGGCAGTAAGAATGCACTTGTAGCTTTGGTCGATGGCCTCTGCTGTGAGTTGGATCAAGGTCGGTCGACCTCGTTGATTCTGTTACATCTGTCAGCTGCATTTGAAACGGTTGATCATGAGATGTTGGTGGCCCACTTGCAGGATCGGGCAGGGGTGGGTGGAATTGTTCTTGAATGGTTCCACTCCTTCCTGTCTGGAAGGACTCAGTGGGTGGTACTGGGGGACTGTTCTTTGTCTTCCTGGGGCCTCACATGTACCACAAGGTTCAATTCTGTCCCCTCTCTTGTTGAATGTGTATATGCAGCCTTTGGGTGAGGTTGTGAGAGGGTTTGATGTCCGGTGTCGTCAGTATGACACCCAACTCTGCCTCTCTTTTTCAGCTGACCCAGGCCCGGCAGTTTTGGTACTTGATGTCTGGGGGATTGGATGAGGGTGGGCTGTCTGAAATTGAATCCTGACAAGACAGAGGTGATGTTGGTGGGTGGGGCTAGGGAGTTGGTGACTCCCATCATTGATGGGGTTTGCCCTGTACTGGCCCCCCAGGTTCGGAGTCTGGCAGTGTTCCTCGATGCGCAGCTCTGCCTGGATGTCCAGGTGGAGGCTGTGGCGAGGAGTGCCTTTGGTCAGTTGCATCTGATCAGTCCGCTTCAGCTGTACATCTCAGACTCTGACTTGGCCACCATCATCCATGCCTTCATTACCTCAAAACCGGACTACTGCAACATGCTCTCTGTGGGACTACCCTTGGTGATAGTTCGGAGATTGCAGCTGGTGCAGAATGTGGCAGCCCATCTCCTCACAGAGATGGAGCGCCGAGAGCACGTAACACCAGTGCTCCGTTCATTGCACTGGCTGCCTATAGTCTTCTGGACCTAATTCAAGGTGTTGGTTTTGACCTTTAAAGCCCTAGACAGTCTGGGCCCTTCCTATCTGCATGACAACTTCATTCTCTGGGTCCTGGATCGACCCGTGCGGTTGGCCGGGGGCTCCCTTCTTGAGGTCCCCTGGGTGGCGATGATGGGGAGGGTGTTCTCGGACACTGCTCCAAGACTGTGGAACTCCCTCCCAATGGAGGATCCCTTGTCCCCAGATCTTCCCTCCTTCCAATGACCGTGGAAGTCCTGGCTGTTCTGCCATGCGTTTGGTGGGGGAGACGGGTGGGTAGCGGGGGTGGGTGGGTGAGGGAGGGTATTTTTCAGCTCCTCTATCTGTATATACTTATAATGTTTTTAGATGTTTTATATTGTTAGCCACCCCGAGCTGCTTGAAGCAGGATGGGTGTGGGGTAAGAAATAGCCATGCCTTGCTGGCGGAATCTCATTCCCTGTGATGACAGTTGTGTTTGCCGGTGGGAGTGTGCTGCATTCTGCTGACTTTCTGGTGTTCTGATTTACTTTTAGGTGATGACAGAAGGTGGACACAGCAAAGGGTTTGGCTTTGTGTGTTTCTCCTCCCCAGAAGAGGCTACAAAGGCTGTGACTGAAATGAATGGGCGAATAGTCAGCACCAAGCCTCTGTACGTTGCCCTTGCTCAAAGGAAGGAAGAGAGGAAAGCTATTCTTACCAACCAGTATATGCAGAGAATGGCCACTATGAGAACCTTACCGGGTCCTCTCTTAGGCTCTTTCCAGCCGCAAGCAGGGTACTTCTTGTCCACCATCCCACAGGTGAGTTTTGGTGGGTTTCTTTAACACCCCCCTCCCCCCCCCGTTAAGTATGAGGAGCTTTCCTAATGTCCTGCCTGCCGTTTCTAAGGTGGCAAGTGGTATGTATGTAATTGGAACTCAACTACCAAGGAAATTGAATCCACTAGCTTGTCTGGGAAGGCGATGTGTAAAGCACAAAACCATACAATTGGGAGAATATCCAAGCTATTGGTCTAGCACTGATCCCCATTGCCCTTCCACCCCATCAGATCTGTAATGGCCCTATCATTGGAGTCTGTCCTAATCACCTGATTGGTCCCTATCTGCTAAAGAGCCAGGACCTTCCATGCCATGTAACTTCATGGGCTTTGTGCACGTGTATGTTAACTGAGCGTCATTGGTGTGCCAAATGTTGTACAGTCTGCCCCCAAAGGTTGCCAGATGAAATCAGCACAGCATGAAACCAGGGGCCATGATTTTTGTGTGTTGCGGTTTGCTTGTTTTTTGTTTTTAAAGGGAGGCTTCCTAATGCTAGGCTTCTAAATCTGTATGCTGATTTCCAAAACTGAGAATCCAGCAGTTCACAGCACTTTATGCCATTGGAGATGCTAAAAATCAGGCCTTAAAAGCAAGGCTCCTAGACACCTGACTTAACTCTGGCTGCCGTGCTTGCCTATGGGTTTTTTCAGTTGTACGCAACTAATGTACATCTAAAGAGGCATAATCTGTATTTAGTTGGGCTATTGCTGAAAGACCCCATACGATAAATTTAGAACAGGGATACAAAGTAGAGAAAGTGTGAGCTTGTTGAACAAGCAAAGGAGCGAGTTGCTGTGTTTGGGGTGGCATGGATGGTGGGAAGATGAGTGAGATGGGGTAGCTGGGAAGAGTGCAGGCAGCTGTTTGTGCCCTCTGTTACCTGGTGTAATTTCAAGTCTGTGAATGAGTTCAGAGATTTCACCAGACTTGTCAAATATCACTTTCTCCTCTCTCGGTCTACGAACCTTCCTTTTGCCACACTTTCTCTTGCTAGGGGAACCTCATTTGGCTTACAATTTTGAATAATTTGCATAATTTATTTTGCTTGCAGAAATGACATTGAATGAATAGTTTATTACGACCGTAGCTTCCGCCATTGGCCAGACAAACAAACAAACAACAAAAACAGCCAAAAATGACATTTTCTGCTTGCAGAACGTAGCCTTCCTGGTTGCAGAATTTAAAAAATATTTTTGCAGAAAGATTGAAGCCCTGGCCACCTTCCCCTGTCTAGTCTCTTATCTCTGAGTGCATAGATGCGTCCTGAGTCGATGGAACTAAACTTCAGTGACATGTGCCTGTGTTGTAAGCACAATGCTGCTGCTAGCTGCATGAAGGAAACATGAGCCTTGAATCCAGTCATGCTGGTTCTTTTTGGTGCTGCGCCCTGTCAGTGCAGCCACTAGGAATGGTCTGTTGCTGGCACACAAGTCACCTTGGGCCCCATGTTCTCCCTTCTGTAGCCGCAAACCAGGGCTACCTTCTACAGCCCCAGCCCGATTGCCCCTGTGCGTCCTGCCCCTCGATGGAGCACGCAGCCCTCCAGGCCACTTCGTGAGTCTCTGTTGATGTATCCCTATGGGCAGCGTGTGCATGCTGGAAGGGTGCAAGTGGGTGCTTTGGTGGCTGGTCTGTCTGTGAGGCTCTGCCCTCTGGTGCTGGGGGTGTGTAGGGCTGAAGTGTCTCTAAAATCAGCACAAAGCTACAGAGAAAAGGGAAGTCACTCTTGGGAAGCCTGTGAGGTGTTTCTTAGGCTGATGTCGTGTAATAAGCATGGGGTTGGAAAGCTTCCTGCCTTGTTCCTAAATAAAGGAGACAACATTGCCTTTCTCATTTTCTATTAATGAACTTGTGAATTCCTGCAGCCCCCTACCACGCAGCCACTCCAATCCTGAGGGCGACAGCACCCCCTAGGCGGTTGCTATCGAATATCAGTACCATGAGACAGGCGTCCACCCAAGTTCCTCGAGTCCCACCAAACGCTCAGAGAGTAGGTGAGTTGAAGCAATGCTGGCTTGGTCATGGTGGATGTGAGTTGAAGAGGATGCACCCTCTTGAAGAGTGTGTAGTTTGTTGTGTGTGTGGTCCTGGGGAGTCATCTTGACAGTTTCGAAATATCTAAAATGTAGAGAGTATTCTCTCTCTTTACTGAGGACAGAACAAGAAGCAATGAATGTTGCATCCCTTGTCTCTCCTTCTGTTCCCCCTTCCCTGTCTCCCCTCCCCGTCTTTAGATTGCAAGCTCTCTGGCAGGGACCGAGTCTGTCCTGTTTTTTGTAAAGCACCAGGTCCATCGCTGGCACTATATAAATGCTTATTATAATAATAATAATTAATAATAGACAGAAGGGTAGAATTAGATTAAACTTCTGAACATAGAATCATAGAGCTGGAGTGGACCACGAGGGTCATTGATTCCAACCCCCTGCTTAGTGCAGGATTTGCCAGACCAAAATCATCCCAGACATATGCTGCTCCAGCCTTTTCTCAACAACCTCCAGTGATGATGAATCCACAACTTCACTGGGTAGCCTATTCCACTGCCTTTACAGTGAGGAATTCTTTGCCTGATGATCAGTCTAAATCTCCCTCCTGCAGTTTGTATCCATTGCCTCTTGTCCTGCCCTCCATAGCAAGAGTGAACAATTGTTTTCCATCTTCTCTACAGTAGCCTGTATTCCTGGATATTTGTAGCCTGCGATCTTGTTCCCCCTTAGCTGCCCTGAGCTGTTTCAGGAGGGGCGGGATATAAATATGAATAAATAGTCATTTTTTTTTCCAAGCTGAACATACCCAGATTCTTCAAACTCTCCTCATACGACTCGTGTTCCAAGCCCGTTATCTTTGTTGCTCTCCTCTGTGCTCTATCCAACTTTTTCTATGGGGTGCCCAAAACTTGAACATGCTACTCCAGCTAGGGCCTAACCAGAGCTGAGGAAAGTGGCACAGAACAGCTGGAGCAGTTCAACAAGCTGCCTAAAGGGGTTGTGGAGTCTTCTTCCCTGGAGGTTTTCAAGAAAAGACACAGGGAGCTTTAGCTAGAGGTTCTCCTGCATCAGGGCAATGGGCTTGACTAGATGACCCTTAGGGTCCCTTCAAAATGGTATCTGCCCCCCCCGTCTCTCCAGGGCCCTCACCCTTTCCTTGGCAGCCTCCACAGCGCGTGCTATGTCTATGTATCTCATCAGGGTCAATTCCGCTTCCTCGAGCAGCCACTCCTGCAGCTTCCTGTCTGATGTGCCACATACAATCCTGTCCTTGATTAGGGATTCATCCAGTTTCCTGAACCTGCAGGAGCTAACTAGCGACCTGAGTTTGGCCACATAGGTCTCCAGGCTTTCCTTTCCCCCTTGGTCCCTACTGAAAAATCGGAAGCGCTCCACTGTATTGTTGTGCTTGGGTGCACAGTGTGCCTCTAGGGCAGTCATTACTGTAGAATGGGGATTCATGGGACAACTTAAACCTTCACATATCTTCCTTCCCTGAGGCCCCACAAGGTAGAATAGAAATTTTACCCTATCTCCTTCGGTTCTTACTGTGGCCAGCTTTGTGTAGCAGGGCAGCTGCATGTGGCCCTGCGGCCAGCTGGGGCTCCACACTTGCCTGGCTGGGTGGCAGGCTGCAGCCAACTTCTCCCCCAATAAGTTCTTCTGCCTCCCCTCCCTGACTCTGGTCCCCATCCCTCATCTGCCTCTGCCTCCTAGTAGTGCTGCTGCAGTAGCAGCAGAGGGACACCAGGACACTGATTGGACTGGGAGATAAAGCTGTTTGTTTACAAACAGCTCCTCCCCATGTGAGTGATCAGAAGGTTGTTGCCTTATAAAGAAGGTTCTTCGAGATGGCTCCCAACATTCTCACAACTGGGTTCTGCATGCTCACCCGATTCAAATAATAGACCACGTGATGGTCTCGAGCTCCTCTAGTATAAAAAGCACTCTCCCCCTCAGAATGACAGTTCCTTCCAACCCTTTCTAGGCATATAAGAAAAAAATTCCATGTGGGGCTGGAAGGGTGGGTGTTGTGAGAATGTTAGGAGCCATCTCAAAGAACCTTGCTTACAAGGTAGTAACCTTCTGTTCTTCGAGTGGCTCCTCACAGGCCATTCTTACATTGCTATGCCGGGTGGTGGGTCCATGGGCGTGCCGGTGTGTGGGCGGGGCGTGCACACAGCCGCACACACATTCCCACTCACTCCCCCCGCTCATCCACACCCACGGAGTGACCGCAGTTTCCCCCGGTTGCTCCGTGCGTGGGGACAAGTGGGGGGTGAGTGAAGATGCGTGTTAGGCAGGCACACACACATGCACTCCCACTCACCATGGGCGCATGACCGCTTCGCTCACATGGGACTCCCCCACCCATGAACACGCAGAAATCTGCGTGTCTGTGGGTGGGAGAGGCCTGTGTAAAAAGGGCCACATTCGCACAACTTTCTTACTTATATTACCTTAGGTGGGAATTTAGGATGTAAAGCAATATCTATTATTTCTTGGAAAATCTGCAAATATGATTCTGAGATTATTATGGCTGGTATTTCACTAGCTTTTCTTGAAGTTATTGCTAAGCTGCACCCCATAACCAGTTCATTTGCGCCCCCATATAATCAATTCATGCTGCCCCGGGGGCACAAATGAAATGGCTATGGGTGGGGGCAGCGTGAATTGATTATGAGGGCACAACTGAACTGTTTTTAAAAAATATATAATCTCTCCTCTTTTCATGGCATAACGTGCTTAATAGGCTAGCTGCGTTTTGGCTGTCTTGTATGTTTGATAGCAGCGCCTGTGGACCAGTCATACCATGTGTGTGCACAAGGCACAGGCGGCACCGGCAGCAAGAAGCAACAGGCCCTGGAGGCCGGGTTGGCTAAGCTCCCCTCCTCCCCCAGTAAGGCAGCGGACACAGTGTGTCTCTCTGCCTGCCTCACTGCCCACCCGGCTGCCCTGCAGTGGAACCACTCCTGGGGAGTGGTGGTAGATGCTCGGCTGGGGGGAGTGGGAAGCATTGGGAGGCCATGCTTGTCTATGGCTGCTAGGAGGGGTGGAGAATGGGAATCCTTCCTGTCCAGATGGAGTAAATTTTATGTAAATTTATACATTTGCATAATTAGCCCTGCATCAAGACTTTGCACATTGCCTCACAAACCCTGGTGCCGGCCCCGCTGTGTAGAGCTCAAATTCTTGCCTCCAGTGGCTCCATTCGCTTGCCAGATCAGAGCTTCTGAAATCCAAGGGTGCTGGTGGCTTCAGCGCATGGGCCATCTCTGCATTGCTCTTTTCAGTCTCTGTCTCTCCATGGGCTGTTCTAGCACCGCTGCCACCATGTAACAAGAAGACTAGGAGACCCAGTATGTTTGATAATAGCTCGGGCTTTATTGTTACAGTGAATCTCCGGAGTACTCCACGTGCTTCAGCTTAGAAGCCTGCTTACTGGTAAAAAGCGCGTGATTTCCCCTCCCCGACACCTGGGCTGTACGTCTCTCCAAGCCTGGGACGTTCCCAGGCCATAGAATCTGGACTGTACCAAGTCCCTCTATTACAACCCTTAGGGTCCCTTCTAACTCTCCAGTTGTACAATTCTCGAGTCAGAGAACTGACCCAAAGGGTGTTTAGTCAGCTCTATCTCAAAGCAGAGTTCCCTCTGGAATGAAGTGAACAGTAGTTCACAGGGCGTGTTTCCAGACTCCTCGGAGCAGTGCCAAGTACTGAGAGGTCCTGGTCTTGATAGAGGCCTCTGGATCTTGCTGCAGTGCCATGAAGAACCCATTCAGTCTTACATTAGAGAGGCGCAATAGCGCCTCTAGAGTTAAGGCGAGAGAGCAATCTCATTGTTTCTTCCTCTATTCTTAATGTGGCAGTTTTTTAGCCACTGCACTTCTGGGTTGCAACTCGGACTTCATCAGGCTGTTGTGGCTTTATTAAGCACGCTTGTGTGGCTCTAGACTGCTTGACAATTCAGGCGCAGTGCACAGTAATCGCTGGTGTGATTTCACAAAGATCAAAACTTTTATATCAAAGTTATGGATATTGTTGGTGTCAATGGGGAAAATGTAAGGCATGCATGTGTGACATAGCAAAAGCCGAGCCGTCCCCCTTCCGCTCACTCAGTAGTGAGCCTGTACAGGGCCAGGGCAGCAGAAGGGGGGGGAGGGAAACTGATACTGCCTCCCCTCCCACCTGCCCCGCCCTCCTCTGTGAGTACTACTTAAACCTAAATACCACTGGCAGCAGCCTGGGCAGGGGGTGGGGAGGGGAGGGAAGAAACTACTGCCACCCCCCACCTGGCACCCCGCCTGTCCACAAGGACTCATCCTTACCATTGACGGAGTCACCGCCACCAGCTCTCTCCCTCCAGCAGCCCGGGTGGGGGGCAGGCACGGAGCCTAGTGGCTCCTTGCTGACCCCCTCACACAAAGGGATTCCTGCCTTTGTCTCCTGGGCAGGCGTGGCTGGTAGCGCTGTCTCCTCTGCTTGCCTGCTCCTCCTCCATATGCTGCACCGGAGTGTGGGGTACTGGCTGTGTGCACTGGGACCGGACCACACCAGCCCCAGGGAGGGAGGAAAGAACGCTGCCACCACCACCAGCACCGAGAGGATCTTGCTTGCTGCCTGCCCTGCAACAAGGGCTCGAGCTTGAACCTAGCCAGCTCCCCTGCCCCCCAGCAGCGCCTCCAGCCAAACGGTGCAAGAGAGCAGCTCCCCGTCCCACAGTGAGCGCGGTGGCCAAGCGCGGGTGTGTGTGTGGCTTCCTCCTGAAATACCCAGTGGGACCACATCACCCATCCACACACCCTCCCTCCTACTATCCCCCAGCCTGCACATCCCTATCCCCCCATTAAACCCCAGACACTCCCTCCCTCCCCCACTCACCTCAGCCCCCCACATCCCCATTTCCCCCCATTAATCTCCAAACACAACACCCTTTTCCTCCCCATTCAGCTCCAGCCCCCCCCACTTGTCTCCATTAACCCAAACACTCCTTCCCCGTTCACTCCAGCCCTTCCACCCATTTCCCCCAATAATCCCCAAACGCTCTTCCCTACTCAAGACAACATTTCAAAACCCTAATTAAATTCCAACATCTAAAATCCTTCAGTTTTAAACTCCGTTAAGGCGAATTAGTGAAAAATAATAATTTCACTACTCTAGTCACCTAAAACTATATTACTATTATAATACATCCTTTTCAACTACATCAGTAGTACTCACTCTCATACCTTTCGTTAACAACTCTGTCTATATCAGTGTCTTCTCAACCTCATAACTCACATTCTTTAAATACCATCAGCATTATAGTATAAACAACAAAAAAATGCCACCACTTCACCATCTCCGCTAATTAATAAATTCATTTCCATTCAAATGCCTCAACGAGTTAATTTTCATGTTGAAATTGTATAGTTTGGTTGAAAATCCAGAAATAAAATGTTTGTTTGTTTTTAAAAAATGATACCTTGCCCTTCCTGCCAGGCAGCCTGGGGCGGCTAACAAATCAATCAATCAAAAATACTATAAAATATATAAGCATTAAATAACATATACAACAATAAAATGGGGAGAACAAAACCTAACCCCCCTACTCCCACCACCACCACCCTTCTCCCTCGCTAAACACCTGACGGAACAGCCAGGTCTTACAATTCCTACGGAAACCTGGGAGGTCTAAGGCCGGACGGGCCCCTACCGGGAGGGAGTTCCACAGGCATGGTGCGGCCACCGAGAACGCCCTGTCCTGCGTGGCCCCCCCAGGAAATCTGGGGGACCTCCAACAGCACGCCCTCAGGTGATCGCAGGGGCCGGTCCAGAACCCGGGGAGTGAGGCGATCTCGCAAATAGGCAGGGCCCAGACCGTGTAAGGCTTTATAGGGCAAAACCAACACTTTTTGAATGGGGCCCAGAATGCTATTGACAGCCAATGCAGAGATCGGAGCACTGGTGTAACGTGCTCTCGGCAGCCTAGCCCCACCAGGAGCCAGGCCGCCACATTCTGCACCAGCTGCAGCTTCCAAGCCGTCACCATAGGTAGCCCCGCATAGAGCGCGTTACAGTAGTCTAGCCGAGAGGTGATAAAAGCATGGAGGATCATGGCCAGATCCAGAACTGAAACCAGCGGCCGAAGCTGCTGCACCAGATGTAACTGGCAGAAGACATTCCTCGCCACGGCCTCCACCTGGAGATCCAGGCAGAGCTGCGCATCAAGGAGCGCCCCCAGGTTCCGCACCTGGGAAGTCAGTGGAGGGCACATCCCCTCAACCGAGGGGGTCGCCATCTCCATCGACTTACCCACTAACATCACCTCCATCTTGTCAGGATTCAGTCGCAGTCAATTAGCTCTCATCCAGTCCCCGACAGCTGCCAGACACCGAGTAAGCACTGAGACAGCCGGACCTCGGTTGGTTGAAAATGAGAGGTACAGTTGGGTGTCATCTGCATACTGATGACACCTCACCACGTACCTCCTGGTCACCTCGCTGAGCGGCTGCACGTACACGTTGAACAGGAGAGGGGACAAGACAGAACCCTGTGGGACCCCACGCAAGAGGTCTCGGTGAGATGAAAAATGAAAGACCGAGCACCACCCGCTGAGTTCTCCCGGTCAGGAATGAGTGAAACCATTTGTGAACGATCCAACCCACCCCTGCACTGTCCCGCAGCTGTGTCACCAACATCTCGTGGTCAACGGTGTCAAATGCAGCTGACAGATCTAATAGGACCAAAAGGGTAGACTGACCCTTATCCTTCTCATGGTGCAGATCATCGACCAAAGCCACCAGTGCTGTCTCAGTGCCATGCCCCAGACGAAATCCAGACTGCAAGGGATCCAGATAACTGGTGCGGTCGAGATGCCTTGGAACTGCTGAGCCACTACCCATTCAATAACCTTCCCTAAAAAGGGAGGGTTAGAGACAGGCCGATAGCTGGCAGGGGAGTCAGCGTTAAGCGATGGTTTCTTGAGCAGAGGCCATACCACCGCCTCAAAGCAGGCCGGCATTCTGCCCTCCCGCAGGGAGGCGTTGACCACCCCAGTCAGCAACAGCCCCATTGTCTCCTGGCAGGTCTTAATCAGCCAGGATGGGCACGGATCTAGTTCACAAGAAGTGGCTCAAACAGCCCCAAGCACCCCCACCACATCAGCGGGTGTCACCGACTGAAACTGATCCCACAAAATTGGACAAGGCGGGGCTTCTGCCACCTCTACCTCCTCCGCTGTATTAAGTGTGGCATCGAGATCTTGGTGAATACGAGTGATTTTCTCCGCAAAATCCACAAAAAGGTCACAGCAGGCAGTTGATGTCTCAACTCCAGGGTTGAGGAAGGCCGGGCTGACCAGTCCCCACACAACCCGGAACAGCTCTGCTGGACGGGATCTAGCGGATGCTATGAAGGTAGCAAAGAATTCCCTCTTTGCTGCCCGCATAGTCACGGCATAGGCTCGTAAACAAGCTCTATGCCGTGATCTGTCGGCTTCAGCTTGAGAACGAGGCCACCATTGCTCCAACCGTCGCTCTGCCTGCTTCAGCATCCGCAGCTCCCCAGAGAACCAAGGAGGTCTGGAGCCTCTGCCTGGGCAATGGATGCCTGGGAGCCGTTTGATCAATGGCCTCTGTTAGCAAGATGTTCCATAGCTTGACAAGGTCCTCGATATATTGTAAGGAATAATTAACTCGTTGAGATATTTCAATGGCAATAAATTGTATTAATTAGTAGAGATGGTGAAGTGGTGGCAAACTTTTGTTGTTGATACTATGCTGATGGTATTTAAAGAAGAATGTGAGTTATGATGATGAGAAGACACTGATATAGACAGTGTTGTTAATGAAAGGTATGAGATTGAATACTACTGATATAGTTGAAAAGGATGTATTACAATAGTAATACAGTTTTAGGTGATTAGAGTAGTGAAAATATTATTTTTCACTAATTCGCCTTAACTGAATTTAAAAGTGAAGGTTTTTAGATGTTGGAATTTCCTATTTAAGCCAGGCATGTTTAAAGTAGATATGAAGTTAATCTTCCCCTGCCCCTGTTACTCTCAAAGCTTGGTTTGCAATATAACAGCTGACTGGTAGGGAGTAGTCGTCCCAGGGATGGCCCCTGTCCTGTCCTCCTAGGGGCAGCGCCATGGCATCCATGTGACTCTTGGAGTGTCCCAGGAAACCCGGATCCCCGATGCCTTTTTAACAGCTGTGTTGCTTGGTACCACCCCCAGAGGAGCAGGTTGACCCAGCCGTAGTAACCCATGGGTTTGCGAACAATTGCTCTAGCCTTCTCTACTGTAACTTGCTTATTGCTAGGAGTCTGAGGTGGCGTAGTCTCCATGCAGTTCTTAAGCTTTCAGAATCTGCTACAGTAAAGTGCATGCTGTTATGGCTGTGTTCTCCAGCTGAGCCTTAAAAATGTTCTTTTCTTTGCTCCAGCTAACATCGGAACACAGACAGTTGGGACTCGTGCCCCTGCCTCCCCATCCCTGACACGAGGTGTCCCGCAGTACAGATATTCGTTGGCAGTGAAGAACGTCCAGTCCATGAACAGCATGGCATCCATGTCGGTACAGCAGGTAACCAGTGCCCTGCATGCAGAGGAATCGTGGCCAATGGTTTTGTTGTGCTAAGGGAGACCTACAGTATGGCTCTGCAGACAGATCTAAGTCTGGCAGAATGGCTTGGGAGCTTTACCTCCCAAGGCAATGCTGGGAGCCAGGCTCCCTGTGGACAGGAGGACTCCTTCCCTGTCTGATTTCAGTGTCCCATGGGGGCAGGGCCACCCCATTACGTTGGGCCCAATAGCAGACTACTTCCAGTGGCTTGTTCAAAAAGCTGGGACTTTACTGCAGCTCTTGATGGTGGAGGAAGGGCCCTGCATGCCACTGTCCCTGCTGCTCCAAGTGTGGAGGACAGGAACACTGGGCAGAGCTGAGGGAAGTGCTATGATGCACCAAAGGCCGTTGTTTACCTTCCTCTGCCCTCCATGCAAAAAGCCTGAGTTTAACTTTTGAGATTTTTCACAGGGGAACCCCTCTGCCCTTGAACGTAGCTTTATTCCTCTTGCTGCCCTTTCTGATCTGTTCTTTCCCTTGTGCTTTGCTCAGGTGATGGAGCCAGCTCTTCATGTTCATGGGCAGGAGCCGCTGACTGCTTCGATGCTGGCAGCTGCCCCCCCACAGGAGCAGAAGCAAATGCTAGGTGAGTAGTGATGACGATGCTGCCACTAAGAGGAGGAGATGCCCCTGTTCTACATGCACGGTCTGGATGTCCCCAGAGGGCTTGGGCCTACATGTACCCATGAGACTGACAGAACCCAAGTGCCACACATGCCCTGCCCCTCAATGTGGCACGAGTGTCACCCTTATGCCAGGCATTAGCGACAGCAGCAAGGCCTGAACCCTTTGTTTAGGGATGCATTGCTAAGCCCCACTGCCTCCCAGCCCTCCCTTCTGGTTCTAGGAAAATAATCCTCCACCTTCCTGGCGCACTCTGTCTGTCTGTCCACCCACGCTGACAAGGACCTTGCCAGGTGCTAGCATTACTGAAAAATATTGGGTTTATTTGTGGTAATAAACACACAGGTTCACTAAAGCCTGTGTCCTTGTACGTCATGGAACGAAGAGACCAGTAGTCAGGCCAACCAATCTAGACGTTGTTGTTTGCCTTGGTAAGAGAGGCACGAGGGCTTCTTTTGCAGTTCTGCTGGTGCGTGCTGCATAAGACCTTGGTGAAGCCTCTGACCCTTGCTTTGAGTGATGCCACTGGGCAACTACTTTTGTTTCTCTGGGGAGCCACCCTTCAGCCCCAGCTGCCTCTCTGAAGTCTCAGACTGGCCAGCAGAGTATGCAAAGAGGTGTCACAACTGCCCAGAACTCACCTGTGACTCCTGCCCCCCCCGCCCCAAATGGGTCGAGCAAGCCTGAGAGGGTTCCTGGAACATGCTATGAGGCTGCTGTAGTTTCTCCCAAGCACTGCCCTGCCCACCTGTCCTAACACTCTAACTTGTGGGTTGCCAGGGGGAAAGGCTTTCAGTCACTTCGCTATTGCTGCCCAAGTTCTGGGTGAGCAATGTGTTGTCTGAGGGTCTGGGCTCTGCCAGTCAGTTTTTCTCCATAGCGACTGCTCCAGCAGGCAGGGGAGGGGAATCTGCTAGCATGCTCGGATTTCATGTGGAGTCGGGTTCTTCCTGCTGACTGAGCAGCTGGCGTCTCCTGAATGAGCACAGATGGAGCCAAGCAGTGTGTGACCACATCTGACCTGAATTCTTGCTAGGTTTTGAAGAGCTAAGGTGCACCGAGACCTTCCATGGGGCTGACCAGTTACATTGAGGATTGTCTCTCCTCCCTTGTCTGCACAAATTCTCCTGCCTCCCCTGTTCAGCTTCCTCCTTACAAACACCTGGACTACTTTCAGCTTAGAGCTTCTCAAACTGCTCTCTCCACATCGCACCCTGCAGTGTGGATCTGAAATGTGCTGCTATATCCCCATTGCCAGCTTTGCTCACACTACAGTGGCAACACATATTGGCTTCTCTCCAATTTCAGCCAGCGATCTGGCCTCCCTTATGCTCTCCCCCATGCAGCTTGTATGCTGAGCCCCAGGACGCAGGAAGCTCTCCCCTAGCTGTCATTTTTCTGCTATTTTGCAGTGTTTCCTGATGACTAAACCCTCCCTCTACAGGAGAATTACTGGTGACTCAGGCTGTTTCCATGGCCCTATTTATGCAGTTTTCATGGCTTTATTCATTTCATTTCACTGTTAATTAAAAATTGGTGCAGACTTTCTGCTCAGGTTCTTAGGAGAGACCTCGCAGTTCCTTTAGCTCCTTCAGCAAATTAGGTGTCATTCAGACGGCATCGTGCGATTTAAAGCACCGCGCACTTCCGGGTTGGTGTGAATGCACCGACCGCGCACACTTCAGCCTAACGCAAACTGTTGGAGTGTGGTTTTGAAAGCTGCTCCGAGCAGCTTTTAAAACCGCACTCCAACAGTTCGCGTTAGGCTGAATTGGTGCATTCACACCAACCCGGAAGTGCGCAGTGCTTTAAATCGCACGATGCCGCGGCGGTGGCTGTGCGATTTAAACGTACGTCTGAATGAGCCCTTAGTGTGCTCTTTGTGCACTTGGGTGAGAGCTGCCTTTGTTCTGTTTGCAGAATCAATGAAATGGACAGACAGGAGTCCTTAGCCCTGTGGGTTGGTTCCAAACACTAGCTGATACATGACAATATAAAATCCGAGTGACTCATCATGCCCAATCCCTTTAGCAGACAGTGGGGCAGAACATGTGCCCATAGGAAAAGTTGGTGTCTTGTTCCAACTGTCTAGCTGCAACTTGTATTTTGTAGAGACAGACTGTAAGAGAACAATGGTTGTGCCTTCTAATAGCAGCCAAAGCCTTTCACCCTTTCCTCCATTTGCCTGTTCTAAGCATTGCCTTGCCTTCATACCGAGAAGCATTGTAAACTGATACTTTAAAACAGGTGGTGAGTTGCAGGGCTGAGGGTTAGAAGAGCTGTAGTGTAGATTCAGTTCTCTGCCCAGGTAAGGAGAGTCTGTGGCTGTTACTAGGACTATCTGGCAGTTCTGCTCTCCTCAGGCGTCCACCAAATGCTGGTGTCCATGCGTCATGAGAAGCTGGGTGGCCATGGGTCAGCATGTCCTATCAGATAAAATGCAGGTTCAAGTCTTGCCTGAGACCTCACCAAAGCTCACTGTTGCTATTGGCCTTGTCCAGAAACGATCTGTGCACGTTACAAACCATCCCACAGCTTCTCAGCACCTTTTCAATAGATGCTGTCCTGGGGGGCTTAGCTAGAATTAATGAGCATTACCATGGCTGTGTGTGGGGAGCAGTAGGCTGGACAGGTTGTGGCCAGAGGGGCAGAGCTGTGGGAGAAGCCAGCTTGGCATGTGCCTGGTTCAAACTATTATTCCTGGTTCCTTGCTATTTAATGGAGGAAATTAACATCCCTTAGCACCCCCCACCGCCCCCTCCCCAAGACTTTGAGGCTTTCATAGAGTGTGATAGCTGGTATCTGTGTGTGCCTCTGCGATGAGCAACTGTAGACGTGCAGGAGCATGTGCATAGTAATATCTTTCACCTACACCTTCCCATGCCACTGAGAGAGGGGTCCATGCCAGAGCTCCTTGCTAGAGGAGGAGATTTGGCAGAAGGGGATGGGCTGGAAAGAGTATTGCACTGAATGGTTCGAAAGATTTCTTCACAAAGCACAAGGTTGTCCTTGATGTTGTGAGCAGGTGAACGCCTCTACCCCCTCGTCCAACCACTGCACCCTTCGCTTGCTGGGAAGATCACAGGCATGTTGTTGGAGATCGATAACTCGGAGCTGCTGCTCATGTTGGAGTCGCCGGAATCCCTCCATTCCAAGGTATTAGGCTTCTGGTGCCGTGTTAACCCTTGCAAACCAGTGTGGAATGGAGGGAGAAAGTAAAGAGAAGGGAGGAGGTCCATATGAGGTGGTGTAAGTGTGCGCCATAGGTGTAAGCAAATGGGAATGTCTCAGGGCAAGAGATAAAAAGTAGAACATGCCAGATAATCCCAACATAGTGGAGAAAGAGGTGGGAAAGGCTGAGTAGGAATCTTTGAAAGCCAGGTAGAGCAGCTTGCTGAAAGCCAGGGAGCCATTTTGAAATCCTTTGGTTTTGCATAGAGATCCTCTGGATACTAGCAGGGGAACATTCCTGCTTCCTGGATTAACTCATTTAAGGACTTCCTCATTCTGGACACCCTCAAAGCTTGGAGAACAAGCTTCAGACTGATGAGGCTACTGTAATGGTGGAGGCAAGAACTGAGATTTCAGCCCCAACAAGGTTGAGGATTCATTGTGATCAGAAGATCCAGCCTAGCTCTTTCCCATGGGAAATAACCAAATATTTTTAGCATGTTAAGGAGAGTGCTTGTAGAGCCAAACTTGGAATAAAGAACTCTGGACCAGAGACAGGTGGGCATGTAAGGGATAATAGAGTTGGAGGGGGAATGCGAAGTTCATTGCTTGCTTTGAAGGGTTGTTTCTGGAGGAAGCTAGTGTAGTGGTCTTCGGAGGTCAAAATTATAAATTTGGTCATTTTGGTTAGAACATTAGAGCAAAATATGCCTAATCTTCATTCAGATGATGCCTGGCTCTCCCAGAGGCTGTGGGGGAGGTGAGACCATAACATTAAAATTCCTAAGTATTTGGGTATTTTTGAGTGAGTGTATTCTAAAAACATCACGTCAGAACTGGCCATTTCTGGGTATCACAAGGTGTACTTAATTTCTGCACCAGCTTCCTCTAATCTCCCACCAGTCAAGCCAAAGCATCTCGGTGTAATGTTTCTTGCTATTCCAGCATTGAGTCTAGTGACAAAGCAGAGGTGTCAGACTGGATACCTGTCTACACCACAAGACTACCATAGTTAGGCCTCTGCCCAAAAACCTCGCTCATCGTCATGGTGGTCAAAGCAGCTTGCATTTTACTAATTTGAGTCTAAGCTAGCTAGTAAGGGTGGACTCCAGGGGGAATTTTGGATTTGGATTTTTTGGTTTCAGTGAATTTCTGATCTCGATTCGGATCTGTAACTTTGTGGTTTGTTCCCATTGACTTCAATGGGGGAAAATGCATGCAAAAAATCTGAATCACCTGAAACTGAAAAAGATCCGAATTTCTGGATGGAACCGAATCTGCCATTCTCGGGTTGATTCGGTTCTATCCAAATCCGAAATTCTTATCTCTGCAAGCTAGACTTGCCCTTTTGCTCAGAATATAAAAGAGAGAGGTTATGTTCAGTCATTTGACAGTCACCTGGGTCTTGATTGTACATTGCCATCCAGCAATTTGTTGGCCAGCAGAAAGCAAAAGGGATAGGCACACCAGGGTCTACGTCTTTCCTTGATGGAGCATCCAATAGGGTGCTTTTCTCGGTTCAGAGACCATATTGTCAGCTGTGTCCTCTGTAGAGATTGAAGCTGGATTTAAGGCTTGTCACCTTCACTTCATCTTGGGTGCTGGAATCCACTCCCTAGCCGTTTTGCCACCCATTTGCCCCATCCACATAGGACATTGTTGGCAATTGCCTCCCAGCCTTGGCAGCAGACCACCACCCTGGACAAAACGTCCGTTTGAGATGGGGTAATCTTGCTGATATACTTGCCAAGCTGCCACAGAAGGTGGTCCTCTCACTCAGGTAGTAGTGGTGAAATAGCCCTGAATTTACTGTAAATAGCTGAATTCTGCAGAGCCAAGAATCTACTTTTGTCCGGTGTGTGTGTGTTAGTCTCAAGGGGTGTTGAAAGTCTGGATTGCTGACACCGCAGAGCATCCACTGCTGTGTAAGGCTGACTAAGCCACTGTCTCTTGTGCTTTGGCTTGTTAGATTGAGGAGGCAGTTGCTGTGCTTCAAGTGCACCAGGTTTCTGAAACGTCACATAAGAGTGGCTCTGCAACATTCCTCCAGTGAGGCCCAGGTAGGTGTGGAAGGCCATATGGTATGACACGAAGGGTCCCTTTCTAGGTGGAAACTTAACACCTGGGAGTGTGGTACACGCTTGTCAAAGAATGCACACTAAGTGCAGTGTCTCAGATGTTATGCTTGAAGCTCAGTTCCTTAATTTGAACAGGAAAATAGCAGAAAGGAAAATCTTTTGGGGCTACATAGAAGTTGGTGCTAAGTGGTGGCTGTCAATGGAAATTGAAATATGATGGAATTTGGCTTTTCTGTATGCAGGGTGGGGGGTATCTGAGGTAGGCACTTCATGTGGGACTGCAGAATTGCTCAGTATAATTTTAATACTCTCTAATCTGGATTCCTTGAGCAATAACTCCAACAGAAGCCTCCAACCTTCCTGACAAGTAGCAAAAACAACACAAGATAGCTGGTCCACGTGTGCCTTTGTAGACGTAGATTAAGGCATATTGGACAGCAAAGCAATAGGGTGGCAACAGTTTTACAATTCTACTCCTATTTATCTGTAAGCTCTAGTCTCAATTAGATGAAGTTTTGTATCTGATGCTATTGCTTGTTTGCTGTAGGAGAAAGGAAAATCAAAAGAAGAGCACTTTACTGGAGAAAAAGCAGCAGCAACCTGGAGGTGCATCAAGTGCCTTTGAATTGTTTACTTTCTGTGTACATAGTGTCCCCAATTTGCAGTCCAGTCCTACTGCATTACTTTTTCTTTATTCACTTAAACCTTGCAGATGTTGTTTTTATCCACCATGAACTTTACCTGTTTAAAACAAATCCACGTCAGCTGTCTTCTAGCCACCCTAGCAAGTGGAAACGTGTAACACACGAGCATTCAGTGGAATGAAAGCAACGCATACCTTGCAATTGGTGAAGAGGGAAGCACAATTGGTTGAGTTATTGGTTCTTCGAGAGATGCGTTGTCAATACTGGATGGTTTTACTAAGCTTATTCTTAAACACCTCTGGGTGCTGTAGCAAGATTTTATTTATTCCTGTATTTGGCACCATAAAGAGTGGATGCTTTTTCCCCATCTCCACTCTGCTATTCACTTTTTTTAATAGAACCTGTGCGGCTGCAATCACTATACAAATAGTGGTAAATGAAGTCCATGATTAGCAGTTTCCGGCTGGAACTGCTCTGCCCGTGGCCTGTCAGGGGTATTTAGAAGGGCTGCTGACTGCCTCTTGGGAATATGACCAGAGCTGCATGAGTTGCTGTTGGCACACAACCTCTTCCCTCATCCTTCCCACCCCTCACTGGCTGCTTCTGGGTATGTTGCAACTACTATCAAATGTGTGCTACCTTGGCTATCCCGACCCTGGGTGCTGAACCAGTAATAAAAGTTATGATCATTTAATTGATATGGGGCAGGGAGGTAGCTGAACCCTTCAGTGTACTAGGACGGAGGTGAACTAGTCCTCTTCCTATCATATAGCAACTTCTTCTCCCCCCAAACAGCTCTAACGTACTTTACAAACTCCTGTGGATGGACAGGGGCCATATCCTATCCAGGGATGCGCTTGATTAGAAAGTGTTGTTCCTCCATTTACTCTCCCTCTTCAAGCCTAGCCAGCTCTGCTGTTCTAGTTATGGCCCTTCCCTACTTGGACTGTTTATGCTCACAACCTGGATCTCTGAGGGAAGAGTAGACTTTGCTGGCTTCTCCTATAAGCTGGATTTTGTCAGAAGAGGTTTGCTATGCTAGCACATCCATACACACCAGAGCCTGGCTCTATGGGTTTGCTAGCACAACCCTGGGGAGGAAGCTAGTACACTCAGCCCTTTCCCCGAGACCTAGGTTTTGTGTGAAAGCACCTGGAAGTGGTTACAGAAAATATTTTTTGCCAAGAGTGTACCTTCACCTCCTTACCCCCCTCCTCCTAACCAGGGTTGGCAGAGCACTGGCTCTGGTCCAGAAATAGCTAACGGTGTTACCATCAACCATGTATTCCTTGGAACTCTTCAACAATAAGACAAAAGTGTAAGCCTTGTGCTGGAGAGGAGTTCTGTGAGGGCAATCTGAGCTCTATTTTTGCAGGAATTAGTGCATGTAGGAATGCACTATTCCTGTGAGAACACTCACACGTGAGCAGGTCCCCTGTTGTAGCTCTTACAATCAACACTTTGTGTGGGAGAAAAGCATAATAGTGCCTTCCCATGAGAATAAAGCTGCAATTGCATTTGTGGAAGCCCCACCTCTTGTAAACATGTGCAAGTGCCCTGAGATGAAGGAAGCCAATACTTGAAAGCAGCAGCAGCAGGTAAATACTTGCATTAGCTAAAACTACTCTTGTATTTCAGCAGAACTAGCCCATTTCCCCAACACTCTTAAAACATTTTCCAGTTTTCTAAAGTACAAATTTGTTCAAAAAAACAGCTACACTGGGTATGTGAATGTAAAATTCCTCAGATTAGCCAGAGCTTTCAGTACGCTAACTCTGTCCTACCGTAAGAACTCTTAAGATCCAGCCATTGTTGTCTGCAGGAGCTACAGCCTGAGTCAGCCATAACTCAATGCCCTTCCACAATTAGTTGGGGACCTTAGCAGCAATGAGGAAAACAATGAACACGGCTCCCTTATTAGAGTGCAGGCTTCCTAAGGAGGCAGAACTGTTGCTATTTTTGCTTGTAGGAAGGGAAGGACACAAGCGCTCTCTTCTCTAGCTCACTCTGCTCATGGCTGGGCAACTGCATAGCAGTTAAACACAGTCTGACAGAAGATGCTGGATGTCTTGGGGAGCATGCTGCAAACTCAACTTGGGGCTGTGTAACTTCAAATGGTTGAATCTCTTAAGTACTCAGCTTTAACTAGGGAACCATGCCTATTCTTGCCATAATTGGGCACCAAGCCAGGGGACAGGTATTCTTTGTTTTGTTTAAAAGCAGCAGCTTTCCCTGCAATCCCAAATCAATGCTCTCAGGGACTAGCTGTAGCCCCATAATGTCTAAAGCACACTTTCAGTAAATACTTTGAAGAAGCCTTTACTAGAGGTGCATTGTTTTATACAGTAGCTTTGCCAAACAAACAGTTTTATTACATCTATTTAGATCACAAAATAAGTGCCAGCAGGAGAGAAGCTGATGGCTGTTGCTTCCATCCTATGGGAAGAACCACACAAGAGCACATACCATGCATGGACATTGGAGAAGGAAGACAGAGTTCCTCAAAGACAGGCCTAAAGTGGGATACCACTGTAAACCATCCCTGTAACATAGTTAATAGCAGCTGGTCACAAAGGCACAAGTAGAAGCCAAATCTGATATAGAAAGAAGTTATGAAAGCTCCAAGCAGCTAAGCCCCAAACTTCAGCTGTGCATTGAATACAGCCTAGAAGTACAGTAACAATACAGTTCAAGTTAAAGACTTGCTGGTGGCTTTTGGTGAGGAGTAGAAGAAGCTGTAAGCTTCCGTATAGCTGATCTATATCGTAGAGACTTAACTCTCGACTGAGGCAGGGCACAAACAGCCAATGCTTTAGCCTGGCTAAAGGCTCATTCAATGTTTGAATTTACCACTGTGCTAAAGAAAGCTGCTCAGTCATGGGTTTTCAAGCATCAGTGCTTACAACTAATAGGTTAAGTGAGCAGAGAGCAGTACATGCACTAGACCAATAGTTCTTGCTTCTCAAGTGCATATAAAGCACAGACAATCTTGCTGTGCTCAGACACCAACTGCTTTTGTCTGCCACATGCTAGCCTTTTCAGAGGCCAACTTTGCCTCAAATAAGTCACTTAAACTTCTGATAGCCTTACAGGGAGATAATTGGTTTTATTTTGCATGTATCTAAGTGGCAGAGAACCAATGGCTTTTCATCAATTCTGGAAAGTGGATTTCAAAACTGGACCTGCATTAAGACTGGTCCCTGTGATAGTTTGAAAAGAAAGTAAGATTTGTCTTCTGCAGGAGAGAGAGATCATCTTTTTGTTATTTTAAGATCTTTAGTTCATCCAGTAGCTTTTGTGCAACTATGTTCTTTGGTTCAAGTTTCAGGACACTACTGATATCAGCAACACTTGATTTGTAATCCTGGAAGGAAAAGGAAAATTAGGAAGAAGCATTATTTAGAGTTAGTATTACAGCTCTCACACTTGAAAGGATGTGCGAGTAGGGACTGTACCGTTTCATCCAGGGGCCTCTGGGCAAGAGACTAGCAACTGAGATTCTTAAATGTCTAGACATCTAATTTTAAGTTTCTGGAAGCAGCAAGACAAGACACCAAAAGATTTGAAGTGGGGTGAGGGTGGTCTCCACTGACATGAGAAGCCATCATTCTAATGTATACATTGTTTCCAGAAAGACTATCAGGACAGCAGCTGAAAAGCAAGAGCTCAGTTTGGGCTCCTTTTTCTCAAAAGAGAAACGAACATTTACATCATGAAATGAGGGGACCCTCTCACCATGTACCAGATCTTAGTCGAGTCAGGTGGCCCATTAATTATTCCTCACAAAGGAATGGACAACAGAAAAGCCACATGTACTTTTGCATCTAAGACTGCCAGGTAGCTTACTTGCCTTTAGTTCTTTAAATGCTTGTGCGCGTCGGTAGAAGGCCTTCACGTTGTTAGCATCTAACTTCAGAGCTTCTGTGCAGTCTTGTATGGCTTCCTTATACTGCTTCAAAGACAGGTAGCAGAGAGCTCTGAAATACATACAACTGTGGTTAAGAGTCTTTGACTGCAAGAGCTGGTCCCTGATTTGAGAACTTTTAAGCAATCATAGGATCTCTTTGCTGGAAAGAGTCACTGCACGAACCCTACATTAGTTAGGCAGAGATTAACAGGATTTCTGTAAAATATGGTTACAAAAGGCTTCTTGCTGTGCAGCCTGGACTAGCAGCAAGTCCTGCCTTACACCCAACCTATTTGCATAGTGCCCTTTAAAAACAGCCTACTCCTTTGAAATAAAGTTCCAAAACCCAGAAAGCTTTCCTGAGCTCAAGATTGGTCACTACTAAGGAGAAGACTTTTTTCTCAAATCTGAAAATGTTTTTTGATCCTCCATTTATCATTGTAACAGCTGCTAGGGTTATAGTTTCTCCTTCTGTCCCCTGTCAGTGCTCCGCACGGGTAGCTCTGCGGATGGCCAATAGGAGGCAGAAGAAGAAATTCGTCTTGCGAATGCGTGGAGCTGCCCCTCTTCAGTCCATAACCAAGCCAAGGAACGTGTCCACTCACTGTAAAAGTCTTATACATCCGTTAGTGTCCACACCCTCCCGAGACCTGGGATCCTTGGGTGATGATTGTCTACAAGACTACCTTACGAACCAATAGTATGATTAACTGAATTGAACTCCAATGGGTCTCCCGTATACCCCCCACCCACCTTCCAGTGCTGTTTGACAGGGAGGGCCGGAGCACTGACAGTTGGACAGAACAGAAACAAATTCACCGAGGTAGGTGACCAATTTTTGTTTATACTATCTTGGAAGGACTCCTACCATGTGGCAGTTTTTCAACACACTAGAGAGATTAAAGGTTGCTGCACAGATACTTGCAGTTGGAGCAGGAGGTAGCACCAACTGCGCTAAACGATCTTCATTTGCCAGTTGCACAAGGCTCCTGATGCAAGGGGCATGGAAGTGCCATGCTAGATTTGAGTGGCTGCAAAATCCTCCTTCACAGCAAGAGATATTGTTGTGCAGCATAACCAGTTATTGGGCTGTACAGGGCATGAAATTTGCAGGCACCTGGGAGCCACTGGTGCCCAGAAAACTCAGGCTGGTGACTGGTTCAGGGGCGTGGTGTGCCAAGAATGGTTTAATATCAGGATAAAGTCTGGCGAGTGGTTTGTTGTTTTTTTGGCTCCCGGAGTTCAATCTGAAATTACATGCCCATGGGCAGTAATGTGAGCATACGGAACACACATCTGAACCTGGGGGCATACTTATGAATGGTCAAACCACACTTAAGTTCTGACCGCATAGAGGGGCTACAGCATTACATGTGTGAGTGAGAGCTGATGATGGATCAATGATGCCTTGGTGCTTAGGAGGATTTGGCACAACCTTAAGTGTAGTGCACTGAAGGACCATGCAGCTTACATGCGTGTAATCCACTTGCACACTTGGTGAATAAGGACTGTGTCCTGCAGTTCCATGGACTTCAATGGTGGAGGATGCACCCTAACATTTCTCACGTGGCTTCCTCTAGGTCACCACAGGGAATAAGGACACCTGCATAGTAGATGCCTGCTACAAGGGCAGAGTGGTGTATTGGTCTCTGCCTGCCCCCCCGCCCCCAAACACAGGTACATATTCTGATCACAGAACATCACCGTTGGATGCTAATGGCAAAGCTCTACCCATTTGTGCTCCCAGCTCCTGCTTATTTAAAAGGAAGTTGTGTGTAAATGTTGGTCAGTCAGAATGTGGCTCCACTATGGCCAAAGTTACTGCAGTTCCTTTATCCCATTTCCCTTTGGGCCTTTGATAAATGGCCATCGGCACATTACCTGTTGGTGTAAGTTGTACATTCTCTGTTGTTGAGCTTTAGGCTCTCGCTATACTTTTCAATAGCTTTCTTGGGGTTGCCTTGCTTCACAAACTCATTTCCTTCTTGCTTCAGAGCAATCGCTCTTTCAATAGCAGCAGCAGCAGGTGCCACTGGAAGTTGCATGCAAGAAAACAGATGCTATGTAAAAAATGGCCAACCACGTTACCATGGTGATCCATACAGTGAACGAAAACCCAATCTGAGATAGATTGGCTATGGAATCATACACACAGCTTTACTCTCTAAATTGTACTTAATCTGGTTAGTCTCTACATTAGGGTTGAAACGAGAAGCTAAATTTCTATTTGGGAATGGGACTCATTTCCTGACCATTTACAGATATGATTTCTTGATTCTTAATACCACAATACCCCGTCACCTACTTTCAGTTTACGATGTAGTTACCGTTCATTTACCACTTATGCATTGCCAAGGGTACTTTCTTACATCTGGGTTTCTGTCTGTTAACTGTTGACCACATTTCTGAACCAATTGCTGTGTGAATAGCCTATCCCCAGCCTGCCCACAATTATTTTTTTTTACAAAAAAGCAAAAAAATAAAAAATCCCTCCATTCCTTTTTTTGGTGGGTAAAGAAAACTGTGAGATTGGGGACAGACTTAGTATTTTTATCCTGGAAGACAATCAGAGTTATTGTTGCTCCCTTTTACTTTGAACAATCTGCAACTGGATTGGAGATTCATAAAGAAATCTGCATAGCAGCCAATGAGTGTCAAGGAAGTACAAGAGAGAACAGTGCAGAGAAGAGAAGAAATTTGGTATTACCACTCAGGATTTTAAATTGAAAGCAAAGTTGTAAACAGGATTACGGTAAGCCCATTATTGGTGAATTGGGAAATGAAATTTCAATCAAGACTTTGACAAGTATTGATAGCGTCTCAATTCAACCAAAATAGTATTGAGAACCGTGGTTGACAGTATTTTCCATTTTTGCGAAATCTTGTTTCAGCCCTATTTTAAGTTCATCCATTCCTTGTTTAGTGAGGTTTGAAGACTCTTAACTGAAATTCTACCTTGCCTCATGCTGCCGAGAATGACCTTTCTCCTCAATTCCATAGGATAAGTATTCCTGATGCTGGGAAGCGGTTCCGGCCACCACCATTAAGAGGAAGAAATCTTCAATAATTTTGACCAGGCATGCTCCAAGGGACTGTGCCCTCCATTTTGTCCCAAGTTGGATTTCTGTCTCTCAACAATTAGAAGGTGGATTAGGTGCATTCTGTGCATATTTGGCAGTTGGACTCTGTGCTTAATTTAGGCAGTGACTTTAGGCACTCCGGCATACTGTCCGGAGAGGGCTTTCAGTTAGTTTGGGGTCACTGACCCGCTCCTGCTTCTTTCCCCGCCCGCCCCCTCAACTGTCTGCCCCTGTGGGTGCAGACAACAAGTAGGGCGGGTGCGGTGGAGTCCTGTTCGGCGCTCCTTCCACTTTGCAAAGCCTGCCGCTATCTGGCTTGTTCTCCCTGCTGGCAGCTTAGCCACAGCAGGCCACAGCAGGCCCCTGCATGGCGGGCCGCTACTCTGCCTCCTATATGGGGATGCAGGGAGATAGGCCGTGAGCTAGGAAAGCACGCCAAAAGAAATCAAAATAGCGCCAGGCAGACGAGGCACTCGAGCCACTGCTAAAGTTCAAACTGCTCAGGAGTAACAGCGCCCCATGGACACAGTAAGGCCTTTGCTTACCCCCACAGAGCAATTACAACTCAAGGCCTTGAACAAGATCATTGGGTCTCTTGATAAGCTCAATAAAAAGGCAGACAAGCAGCGATACACCCCTCCCCACCCCCAGCTCATTCCTACAAGTGCACCTTGGGTGACAAAGGGCAATCAAAAGCAGCCTGCAAGGGCAAGCAGTCTGCCCCCAAAAGATCCAGGGCAAGTAATCCATAGCCCAGATCAATCACTGAGCAAGTGGGCGGCTCCTCAGATGAGGAGCGAGGGAAGGAAGTCGAAGTAGAGGAACTTAAGAGAACTAAGGAGAGAAAAGCAATCCATATCTGCCTGGTCCCATAGTCTCGAGGAAGATCAGACCCTTGCAGCCAGTTAGAGAACAGGATTCAGAGGTCTCCGAGGATGGTGAATCAGAACACCACTCTTCCTCTCAGGAATCTGAAGAGGACAGCATAGAGCCTCGGGCACCCCCCATCCCAGCTCTGGGGGTAAGTGATAAGGACTGTGAATATCCCTCTTCATCACAGGAAAATCATAATGCTCAATAGAGCTTTCAAAAAACTCAGAGCAGAATGGGAGCAACCCAATAAGTCTTCCAGGCTTAACAAAACTCAGGATGCTCTTTATGCATTTTCAAAGGGAAAGGCAGCAGTCTTTTAATACACCAAAGACAGATGCTGAAGCAATTCTCTGGCTCGCAAGTCAGTTTCCCCTGAGGAGGGAGATACATACCCCAAAGACGCCACTGATGGGCATTGAGTCAGGGCTTCATCATAACTTTGAAGCAGTCTCAGCTGTGCTTTCTCTGGAGCAATTATGAAATGGGTGAAGATTGGCAGGACCGCTGCCACCTCAGAGAGGGTACCACGCAAGCTCTCTACCAACATTGTGTTAGCAAATTCCTTTATAACCACCATTTCTGACAATGCAGTTGTTTTGGGTTGCCAGAGCTGCAAATGTTACCTCGAGGCATAGGTTCTAAGAAATTACTAGTTTCAGGTCCCTACCATGGTGACGAGCTCTTCGGCACCTCTCTAGACAAGATTCTATCTGAGGTAGGAGATAAGGACGAAAAGCATACCTTACTGCAATTTAATTCTAAATCCTTTTGTTCCTCCAGCAAGCTGTTCTTTTTTAACTGCTAGAACAGGAGGGGAGCCCCAGCCTACAACACCAGAGGATGTGGAGCTCGGGGTAGGTGGTCGAAGTATAACAAGTTTTCCAGCCCAAGGGGTAGACTAGCTCCGGACCTGCCACTGGAAAACAAGATTCTCCCTGACCCACCTGTAGGAGAACGCCTTTTCCAGTTTGCCCAAAGATGGGTCTCTGCAACAACAGATGCATGGGTTCTGGAATTTGTGTCAAAGGGATATGCGATTGAGTTTAAAGCCCCCGAGGGCATTCTTCCGCATTTCCCTGAGATCCAGAAATGATGCAACATACCAGGCAATGTCACAGGAAATATCCAGGCTAGCAAGCATAGTACCAATAGAGCCAGTGCCAAAATCTGAAAAGGGCCACGGCCTCTACTCAGTATTATTTTTTGGTATCAAAAAAGAGCGGAGATTGGAGGGCCATATTGGATCTAAAATTGCTAAACAAGGTAGTAAAAGGAAATTCAAGATGGAGATGGTAAAATCCATGTGTCTGGTCATTTCCCGAAGGGACTAGCTCACCTCCTTAGATTTAAAGGAGGCATACCTCCATATCCCAATCCGTCCCAGTCACAGACAGTGACTCAGGTTTTGTTACAACGGCATCCACTGGCAGTATCGTGCCCTTCCGTTTGGCCTGGCTACAGCACCCAGAGCCTTCTCCAAAATCCTGATTCCTTTAATTGCCAATCTCAGGATGAGGGGCATATCTGTGTTCCCTTATCTCAACCATCTGCTGAGAAACAGCATTAACTGGTTGGAGCTGAGGGCAATATATCTGGTCCTTGATTCAGCAGTAAGAGGAAGACACATGCTCGTCCTCACCAACAACACGACAGCATTGGCCTATGTAAAGAACCAGGGGGGCTCCAGATCCAGTCCATTGTCCAGGGAGGCCATGAAGCTGCTGGAGTGGGCGGAGACCAACCTCTTCTCATTCTTAGCGGCCCACATCTGGGGGAGGAACAACATAACAGCAGACTGGTTGAGCAGGAAGGAGACTGATCCAGGGGAGTGGTCTCTCCAAGGGTCCTTGACCAGATTGTGCAACAGTTCAGGTCTCCCATAATGGACCTGTTTGTATTGCCAGAAAACTCAAAGACCCAGATTCATATCTGGGTGGAAACAGTTAGGTTGGTTCACCCCTGAAGGCTTATGGAAACTGAAAGGTTCCAGATAGCTCTAGAGGATGTTTCCTCTGACCTCGATGACCTCGTGTCCAGGTGGAATACTGTGCTAACTGAGGCCATTGGCTGTGTGGCTCCCAGGCGTCCGCTCCCGAATTGCCGACAATGCAGCTCCCCATGGTATATCATGGGGAGCTGTGGTGGATGAAGCAGGAAGGGTGGTGGTTAGAGCGATGGTGGCGTCATTCTCATACTGAAGTGGACCAGTTGCAGCATAGAGTCTGGTTGCGTACCTATGCCGTTGCAGTGCAGACAGCAAAGAAGGTTTTCTTTGCTGCCTTCATTGCATCCACTAAGGGCATTTTTAAACGTGCGCTCTCCCAAGCGCGTTTTGGAGAAGACGGCTCCAAAGCGGGTTTGGGAGAAAGCCAGGTTTGGGAGAAGCAGTCTTCTCTGCCCCAGTCAGTGATTAAATTTAATCACTGGCTGGGGGCTTTAGAGGGGGGAGGGGATTGTCAGCGCTGCCTGGAGGAGGCAGTTTTCGCCGGCTTTCCCCCGCCTCCCCCTGCTTGCAAACCAGGGAACACGGCGGTTCCCAGGGACGCAAGTGAGGGGGCAGGAATCCTCGGCCGGTTTGATGCTGGAAAGATCCGGCATCAAACCGGGCCAAACATTTAATGATCACAAAGAAAGGCGGTTGATTAAAGGATCAGCTGCCTTTTTTGTATCATTTAAAAGCGCCCTAAGTCCCACCTGGTTGAGCTGTTCTGGGTGGTGAGGGGGCTGGTCAGTCCGGCCTCCCTCCGCCTGGACGCAGAACCATTAAATGCTCACTGATTTGTTTGCGGACTTTTTTGCAGATAAAATCGCTCAAGTTCACCACAGTTTTGATGCAACGTTTTCAGCAGGGAACGGGTCAGAGGCAGTAGAAGCCCCTCCTTGTCCTGTTTTATAGGATGAGTTGCAGGCAGTGTCGCTCTCAGTTGCGGGGGATGCTCTTAGGACTGTTTGAGCCACCTATTGTGAACTAAATCCATGTCTGTCCTGGCTGGTTAAGGCTAGCTGGGAGACATTGGGGCCGTTGCTGGCAGGGATAGTCAACGCCTCCCTTGGGAAAGGCGGGGTGCAGGGCTGTCTCAAGGAGGCGGTGGTGCAGCCCCTGCTCAAGAAACCACCTTTGGATGTTGACGCCCTTACCAGTTATCAGCCAGTCTCTAACCTCCCCTTTTTAGGGAAGGTTATTGAACGGGTGGTGGCCCAGCAGCTTCAGGGGCATTTGAACCGGGATAACTTTCTCGATCTCTCGCCGTCAGGCTTTCGTCCGGCTTATGGCACAGACTGCGCTTGTGGCCTTGGCCAACGACCTCTCCTGTGAGTTGGACTAGGGTCGTTTGACCCTGCTGATCCTGTTAGATCTCTCGGCTGTATTTGATACCATTGATCTTGAGTTGTTGGTGATTCGGCTGTAGGACTGGGCAGGAATTGGCGGGACTGTTCTTGAATGGTTCCGCTCTTTCCTGACCAGGAGAACCCAGTGTGTGGTGCTGGAGGAGTTTTCATTCCTCCCGCCCCCGGGCCTCATGTGTGGAGTACTGCAGGGTTCCATCTTATCCCCTCTCTTGTTCAATGTTTATATGCAGCCTCTGGGAGAGGTTGTTAGGGAGCAGGGGGTGAGATGTCCTCAATATGCTGATGACACCCAGCTATCTCTCTCATTTTCCTCCGACTCAGGCCCGGCCGTCTCGGTGATTACCCGGTGTTTGTCTGCTGTGGGGGATTGGATGAGGGCAAACTGCCTGAGGCTTAATCCTGACAAGACGGAGGTGATGGTTGTGGGGAAGGCCTGGGGAGTGGTGGCCCCCATCACTCATCACATGACAGGGTGCGCAGGTTTCTCAGGTCTGGAGTCTGGGGGGTGCTCCTGGACCCACAGCTCTGCCTGGATGCCCAGGTGGCAGCGGTGGCGAAGGGAGCATTTCGCCAGTTACACCTGGTGCGTCGGCTTTGGTCGTATGTCTCGGACTTGGATCTGGCCACAGTCATCCATGCTTTTATTACCTCGAGACTGGATTACTGCAACACGCTCTACGTGGGGCTATCGTTGGTGTTGGTTCGGAAGCTGCAGCTGATGCAGAATGCGGCGGCCCGTCTCTTGATGAGGACGGCCCAACACGAGCATATCATAGTGGTGCTCCACTTTCTGCACTGGCTGCCAGTAGACTTCCGGGCCCAATTCAAGGTGTTGGTGCTGACATGTAAAGTCCTAAACAGCTTGGACCACGCCTATCTGCAGGACCCTCACCCTCCAGGTCCTGGAGTGGCCCCTGCGGCCACACCTATCTACAGGACCGCCTCACCCTCCGGGTGCTGAACTGGCCCCTGTAGTTGGCTGGGGGCACCCTCCTCGAGGTCCTCCAGGCTTCCACTATGAGGGTGTTCTCCGTGGCTGCGCAGTGTCTGTGGAACTTCCTCCCGTTGGAGATCCGCTTGGCTGCCAGCCTCCCCTCTTTCTGCAGACAATTTAAGACCTGGCTGTTCCGTCAGGCCTTTCACGAGAGAGTAGGGTTGGTTCAGTTGGGTTAGGGTGGGGAGGATGGGGTTTTATATATTTTAAATTGAATTATTTTAATGTTTTTAAATGTTATGCTGTGAGCCTCCCCAAGATGCCTGAGGCAGGAGGTGGCGGCATAAACATTTTAATATCCAAGACTTTTCACCACAGATGGAGGTGCACGCAGGACGTACTGAATCACAGATGACCCAAAGAGCTTCTGTATGCCTTTCTGCCTTCTCAGCAAAATGATCAGCAAGCTCAAGCGGGAACAAGCCACAGTCATACTGGTAGCATCATTCTGGCCAAGAAGGCCTTGGTTTCCAGACCTTGTCAACCTCAAGACAGTGGAGCCTCTGAGGTTAGAACTGGCAGCAGGGCTCCGTCCTGCACAGTCAGCCGCAGTTCCTCCAGCTGACAGCCTGGCTATCGAGCGCTCAGCCCTGCAAACTCTTGGCTACTTGGAAGCCGTGATCCAAATCCTAATGGCTTCTCGCAGAGGATCAACAAAGCGCATATATCAATGTACTTGAAGAGTATTCACCAACTGGTGCCTGGCCCAGAATACTGACCCTCAAAGGCCTAGAAGTAAATACATCTTGCTATTCCTCCATCAGTCAATCACTAGTATTTAGTAGGAATGTGCGAACGCGGTTCAGCCCGAACTCGGCCCATTCAGACAGCTGAACTGGACGCCTGAAGCCCCGAATGGTTCGGCTGCATTCAGATGAATTCGGGCTGGAAAAAAAGGGCTGGCAGGCCCAGGGAGGAGGAGGGCGCTGAGGAGCAGACTTCCTGGCGCCACAGGTGGAGAGGCTTGGAAAAGCAGGTAGCCTGCCCAATCACCATCCCTCTTTTCCTCAGAGAACTGGCTTCGCAGTCTGCGATTGCCCACGGGCTAGGCTGCACGGAGCCAATGGGGCTTGTGGTAAGGCGGGCACAGCAAGTAACAAGTCATTGCCCTCCCCCCTTCCAACTCCTTCTGAGTTAGCCACTGATCCTGTCAGCAGGCGTTTTCAGAAGTCTCCCTCTCCCAGCAGTTTTTGTACCTCCCAGTCGACTGCCATACTCCCCTTATTTCACCCATTTCCACACATTTACCTCCGTAGTTTCATTTATTTAGATTAGACAGATTTAGGTGTTTTATTTTTTACCCCTCCCTGTGTTCTTTATCCCTACCCTCCACTGAATCCTTTCCTCCTCTCTGTAGATATTCCATCCCTGATTCCCTTCCCACTTTTTTGATTTAGAGTAGCATTAGATTGATTTAGGATTCATTTTAGTTTTGTACCCCTCCCTGTTTGTTGTGAGCTGTCTGTTCTCCCCTGTGTGTGTGTGCGCGCGCGCGCACACACACACACAGAGATAAATATTAGATACTATAGACAGTTGTAGGAGTTAGTTTAGTTAGAGAGTGTAGTGATTGTTTTAATATTTTATAGTGTGTTTGTAGGACTAGGCCTTTGTAGATATAATCCATTTAGTTCCATAGGTTTTAGAATAGTTAATAGAGTTAGTGTAGTAGATAATCTGAATGAATAAATAAAATTTAAAAATCTTCATGTGCATCATCGGGGTGGGAGAACTGGAGAAGGGAAGCAGGAGGGCCTGGTATGCTGCCCCTAAGGCAGGCAATGGGGCACGTGGCAGGGCGAGCGGAGTGGCAGCAGGCATCAACAGCAGCCTGGGCCCATCACCATGCCCCAAACTGCACAGGCCTGATTTTGGCAGTTAGGCTTCAGAGGCTTCCCAGCAGTGGCACTAGCCAGGGTGTGGTTCGGCAGTGCCTCCTGCCAGTGTCCACTGCCACGCAGGGCACTGGAAGGCCTGCAGTGCAGGAGGCTGCGGTTGTCTCTGCTGCGACTGCAGGAGCAGATGCTTCGGGGTTGGATGTTCCTCAAAGGCCACCAATGTCCCCGATTATTGAGGTGATCCCCAGCAGTTCAGGGCTGGTGGATCCCACCCCAGCTGCTAGAGGCAGGGCCCGATCCCCGTATAATGACAGCAAGGAGAGGCGGCGCAGCAGCAGCTACAGGGGGCACAGAGTGGCATCAGCATGGTGGGCAGTCAATCAGCCTCAGGGTCCCAGTACTCCCCTTCACAGGACATCACTCATATTGGGGACAGCGAGGCAGACACTAGTCCTGCAGAGGAGATGTCTGGTGCTGAGGCGATGGCTCCACCGAGAGCTGTGTCGCCACCATGTTCTGCCCTTCCCAGCAACAGTGCGTCATCTGGTGTGGGCCAGAAGGCAGGAGGGGGCAAAAAACTCCCTCAATTGGTGCGGGCGGATGATCCCAGGGAGGTGCAGTGTACTTTGTGCCAGAAGGTGGTGAAGCGTGGGCAGGTACTCACCAACCTTGGCACAACTGCCATGGTGAGGCACCTGAAGGGATGCCACAGCGCTGTGCTGCTACGTGGGCAGGCAGGGGCAGTGGATGCTAGCGGGCTCCTGACTGCAGCGGCCAGCTGTGCGCCTCCATCAGCGGGCAAGTGTTCTGCTCGAACAGCTGCCTTTAGCAGTAGGAGCAGTATCGCTGTGGAGAAGCTGGGGTGGGGGCAGCTGCCAAGTCCATCGGCAGCTGCAGGATGTGGAGGGTGGCGTGGCTTTCAACTGAAAGCCACACGCATGTTGGGGGAAATGATAGCATTGGATGGGCAGCCCTTTTCAGTGGTCGAGGACATGGGGTTTAGGTGCCTGATTGGCTTCCTGGTCCCCCAGTTTAAGCTGCCCTCATGCACCACCCTGAGTCGGCAGGTTGTGCCTTCCTGTACGGGGCTTTAAAGGAGCAGGTGAGGAAGCAGCTGCCAAGGGCTGGGGGAGCCACCGTCCACTTCACCACCGACCTGTGGTCAAGCAGGAACGCGCAGCACGCATACCTGGCAGTCACGGCGCACTGGTGGCAGGACCCGGAGGCAGCATTTGGCAGTGGCAGGAGGGATCCCGAAGCAGGGTATTGTGGGCCCTGCTTCAAGTGGAAGTAATGGACGGCCCCCACACGGCTTGGAACATTGAGTCAGCCCTGACACCCCTGTTGAGGGAGTGGGTCACGCCAGGCATGCCCTTCACCAAGGGGTGGTGGTGACAGACAATGCGGCCAATATACTGAGGGTAGTCCGTGAGGAGGGCTTCACCAGCATCCCTTGCGCCGCACACACCCTTCACCTAGTGGTCAGGGACGCACTGGGCTTGGGGGAGGCACCCTAAGCTCCCTGATCGAGCAGGGGAGGAAGCTGGCTGGTCTCTTTAACCAGAGCGTGAAGGGCAGCGACCTCCTCTGGGCGAAGCAGGCCAAGCAAGGCTCCCCCGTGCACCAGCTGGTGCAGGATGTGTCCACCCGTGGAATTTGACCTTCCTGATGCTCAAGCGGGTTCTCTAGCAGAAAGCTGCCTTGCATCAGGTTCAACTGGTGACGGACAGCGGGGCACCTCCAGGGTACGATAGGGAGATCCTGGCTCACACGGTCTTCGTACTCAGACCGTTCCTGGCCATGACGGAGACCATCAGCTCCTCCACGGCCACCATCGGCCAGGTGACCCCTCTGGTCCAGTCTCCTCAGGAGGCTGGAGGAAATTCTCCAGGGGCGGGATTGTGGCCCTCAGGGCAGGAAGCTGGCAGCTGAGGTGGTTGACCTGGTGCGGCAGCTGAAGGTGCGATTCGATGAGCTCCTGAAGCGAGCGGTATACGTGTTGGCAACCATGCTGGACCCAAGGGTCAAGGGCAGTGTGGTACGCCAGACAGCACTCTGTGGCCACTGTAAGTGTGAGCTGGTGGAGAGGGTCCAGCAGGCAGAAGGGGCTCTGGAAAGTGTGCGGCAGTAGCATGCCCCTGGGGATGGTGGGATTGGGAGCAGCCACCCCTTTCAGCCGGCGGGGTCTATTCCTGCCCCCAGCCCTAGCAGTAGCAGCACCAACAGTAAGCTAAGCAGCAGCAGCTCGTATGTGCAGGCCACTCTGGGGAGCATGGGCTCGTGCACAGCAGGGCAGGCAGCATGGCTGAGGGCAGTGGTAGAGGTGATGCCCAAGGACAGTTATGTGAGGGAGAACTGCAGCACCTCAGCAGCAGTGGAGAGCTACCTGGAGGAGGAGCCGTGCATAGAACCCAGCAGCGATCCCTTGGCCTACTGGGCTGGCAAGACCAACGCATGGCCGGTCCTGTCCAAAGTGGCCAAGGGTCTCTTGTCCTGCCCACCACCGAGTGTCCCCAGCGAGCGGGTGTTCTCTATGGCGGGGGATGTTTGCTCGCCACACCGCCTGAGACTGTGGGCCAAGTTGGTGGAGCAGTTGCTTTTCATTAAGGTGAACCTTCTGCTGGTGGGATTCTCCAAACTGCCCTTGGACATGGATTGATGGTGCAGTTGGACATGCCATCCCATGCCAGGGGCAGTCTTGGGACTGGGCTGCTGCTGCTGAGGTGCTCTCTCTCCCTCCCAATGCCCAGCGCCCGCCCTGCTTCTCTCTCTCTCTCTCTGACTAGACAGCCTCGGCCATCCTATCTGACTGACCTCATGACACTGGATGGCATTGGGAAGCTGTAAGCCTGCTAGCTGCTCTCGGCCCGCCTATCTGACTGGCTCTCTTTCGCGCTGCAGTCTTCGCTAGCCTGAGTGCCCTGCCAAGGTCCCAGCCTGCCTTCCCTACTACCTCTCATGCCATGCTGTCTGTCTGCCCGCTCACCCAGATTGCCAAGATCAAAGCCTACCTCAGCCTGCCTTGCGCTGCTCATGCCACGCCGCCTGTCTGCTGCTGCAGCTGCCTCTACTGTATCATGGGTTCTGGTACTGGGCAATTCAATGCTGCTGCTGCTCCACCAATACCTGACAGCCTGCAATGTGGGGGTGCCAGGCCAGCCACCAAGCCCCAAGCATTCCCAGCCTCTGTTGCCGCTGGGTCTCTGACTGCCAGCCCTGGTGCCATGGGTACCCCCAGGGGCCAAGCGCCGAACCTGCCTGCCCAGGCAACGCGGGGTGGCAAACACCAAGCCTTTCTGGTCTCTGCTGTTGCTGGGTCTCCGACGGTCAGTATTAACAAACAAAGAGAAAGAAAGTAGCACCAAAAACAAGAACTGGTAACAAACAAGGAGCTATTAGAAACAAATGTATATATATAAAAAAATAATCAGCATAGCAAAATAACAGAACAATATTGTTGCATGTACATAATATCTCAATAAAATGGCGAGAATCAAATCACCTAATGCTCTGCGTACAATGCAACTCGCAATAATAACTGATTCTGAACAATTCTAAAACACCCTAGGAAAACCCGACGTGTTTCAGGCTATAAAGCCCTTCCTCAAGGGTAAAGGAGTATACTGTGGAATAATCAAAAACATACATGATTTAAACAACTGAATTTTTTTTAAAAATGCTAGTAAAATAATGCAATAATATGACAATAAAGCATCCGTGAGTCCACACAATGTATACATGAAAATGGGTGTACCCCCATTACAACAATGATCCCAGTTCAATAACCAAAACGACTGATGGAAAAATGCGCAATCAGAAATACATATACTGTATAGAGAGACAAAAGTGCAAACAAAGTATGAAGTATATATTTTTACTTACTAAAAATAAAGATACTGATGCCACTGGCTATGGTTCTAAATTTCTCTCCCAGGGAAAAAAACTTCTATCTGGGAACATGCAATGTCAATGGGGAAAATCCATAACCACAGGCTGAAGAAAAAAAAAAAACGGGGGAGGGGGGGAGGAAAAAGGGTGAAAGGGAAAAATGAAGAATAAAGAAACAAAGGGGGTGAAAAGAAAGAAAAAAGAAAGGATGGAAAAGAATGACAAAAAAGAGGGAGACAGAAAAGGGAAAAGAAAAGAAAAAAAACTTGCCTAGAAAAGTCAAGCCAGCAGGAAAACCTCTAATGGCTGTGGCTCCAAATCCTACTCTGGCCAAGAGAGATGGAGACTGACTGCTGTCAGCCCTTCTAGAGATGCACTTCTGCTGTGCTCACAAACTTGCTACAGCTGTAATAGGAGTTTCACTTAACACTCCAAATGAAGCCTCTAGGCAAAAAAAACACCAACCCCTAATGAGGAAATAATCTGACCTATTATTATAAACATTTATATAGGCCAGTCGTGTGGCCTGGTGCTGCACAGAACAGACATAGACGCGGTCCCTGCCCGTGGCTTACAATCTAAAAGACAAAGGGGGGGAGACGAAGAGGGGACAGTGGGAGAGACAGGGGAGAAGACAAACAAACATTCAAGCGGATGTGAAGTCTCAGGTGCGTGTGGCTTGGCTTGGTTACAAAGAGGTTGGTTGCAGCAGTCTGCAGAGGAGGGCAGATAGTAAGTGTACGGGGAAAGACTAGCAGGAGTTGGGAAAGGCAGCAAGGAAAAGGTGGGTCTTGAGGAGGGATTTGAAGGAGCGGAGGGAGGAGGCAAGGCGGATGTGGGCAGGGAGGGAGTTCCAGGCATGGGGGGCAGCGAGGGAGAAGGGTCAAAGGCGGTTAGGTGAGCAGGAGAAACGAGGGAGAGTGAGGGAGGGGACAACGGAAGAGCGGAGAGTGCGTGCAGGAGTGCGTAGGGAGATTAGATCCGAGAGGTAAGGGGGAGCTTGGTCATGGAGCGATTTGAACGTGAAAACCAGGAGTTTGAACAGGATA
>QEPC01011641.1:131424-148993 GCA_003113815.1 Sphenodon punctatus
GAGGGGGGAGGGGGTGGGGCAGAAGCAGGAGGTGGAGGTGGGTGGGAGGTAATGTCCTGACAGATCTTGTCAATCTAGTGCTAGAGAAAACCTAGTGCTAGAGAAAACAGCTATAATCTATCTCCTCATTGAGTCCATGGGGAACTACAGTATTCAACTTAAAAATCCACTGTCTCCCCCTTCTCAACAGTATGTTATCCCTATTCCTCACCCTATGATCCACATAGGGTGAAAACAGACATGACGCTAACCACCATTTAACCACCCTTGGTGGTTATTTATGCATGTTGCAGGGCTGTATTGGTGCCCTATGCATCCCTGAAACATGCATAAATGACCACAAAGGGTGGTTAGCGTCATGTCTGTTTTCACACACAGTCAATAGCCCAAAACTGAAAATCAGTAGGATCATGCCCATTCTGAACAAAATGCTGGACCAATGGCTCACTGTCCCTCGTTTCTAATATTGCTTCTGTGTTCTCCCATTCTGACTTTTAGTTTTCTGATTGTCTTACCTACATAAAGCAAATTGCATGGGCATTTAATCACATAAACCACATAGGCTGAAGCACAAGTGGTCAACCCCTGTAAACAGATGACAGTATTATCTCTAAGATTCACAAAAGACTGGATTTTAAGAGTCTGTTTGCAGCATATCCCTGCACCGCAAGGTTGATGGCTCTTATGATTGTCTATGAGAGTTATATTGGAAGAAGCTGATTGACTCTGGCCAGACGCTGCATGGACTAAATGATCTCTAATGTTCTTGGTCCTCTTATAAGCAAAAAGCAGCTGTTGTTTGAAAGGTGGCATATCATCCAGAATATTCCAGTGGTGGAGAATACCCTGTCTGATAGCTGAGCTTGAATCATTAAATGTCAAACTGCACACAGTTCTCTCCGGTGTCTCCCTCCTCTTCTGAGTTAAGAGATCTGTCCTGGATCTAAAACATGCTCGTCTGTAGCCTGACTCAATCACCCTCCTGGGATACCCCTTTTGTATCAATAAACCTTTCAGTTTTTCTGCTTCTCTGTGAAAATCATATTCTAAAGAACAATTGTGCTTCAGCCTTAAAAACTGCCCATAGGGAAGATTATGCCTAATGTGGACTGGATGGGAACTGTCATACCTGAGATATGTATTCTTGTCTGTAGGTTTCCTATACAGACTAGTCTGTATGCCAACATCGCTTTTTCTAATGATGACATCTAAAAAATGCACAGCACTGGAGTCAAACTCCATAGTGAATTTAATGTGCTAATTCCTAGAATTAATCCATCTGAAAAAATCCTGCAGGGCAGTGGCATCACCTTTCCATATGAAAAAAACATTGTCAATAAATCTCCACCATACAACAATGTCCTTCAAATATGTATTAGACTCATCAAAAACAAAGAATGTCTCAAAGTGACCCATATACAAATTTGCTATCTCAGGAGCCATGGATGATCCCATGGCAACCCCTTTGATTTGCCAATGATAATCTTGATTGAACATGAAGTAGTTCTTACACAATGCTAATTCAGCTAATGACACAATGAAATGAGTAGGAGGACTAAACCTATCTGGTCTTGTGTCCAAGACATCCCTGATGATGCGTCGGGTTTTCCTGGGGTGTTTTAGAATTGTTCAGAATCAGTTATTATTGCGAGTTGCATTGCACGCGGCGCACTAGGCGATTTGATTCTCGCCATTTTATTGAGATATTATGTACATGCAACAATATTGTTTTGTTATTTTGCTCTCCGACGGTCAGCCCTGGCTCCAGGGGCCAAGTGCCAAGCCTTCCCGGTCTCTGCTGCTTCTGGGTCTCCGATGGCCTGCCATGCTGCCACGGGCCCCCCTGGGGGTCCCTGGAGCGCCCCAAGCCTCCCGGCGCTGCCGAACTCCTCAGACCATTTGGGGGGTCCGAACTCCACTGGACCGAACCCCCGAACCCGAACAAAGTTTTTATTCCAAACGGCCGAACATCCGAACTCCGTTCTGTTCGCACATCCCTACTAATTAGGCAGGTGGCAACACAAGGTAATACCCTGGAGATAGTTAGGGGGTCTAGAATATCTGATCATCCCCATGTCAGGAAGTTTCTTAGAGAAACTAAGGTCCTATCTCCTCTGGTGGTTACATAGATTTCCAACATGGAGGCTAAAATTGGTTTTGAAGGCTCTAACTAAGCCTCCCTTTGAGCCCATGAGAGAGGTCTCCTCCTATTACCTTTCCATTAAACTCACCTTTCTCATAGTGATAACCTCAGCTAGGCGAATTTGATTTGGGGGGCCCTATCAGTGGCTCCTACCTTTATGTTCATTCAGGAAGGAGTCCATGGTCCTTCACTTGAACCCTGCTTTCATTCCAAAAGTACATACTACTTTCCACAAGCAGCAGGAGGTGGTTTTGCCATTCTTCTGCCTCAAGCCTTCCACACCCTCTTTTAAAAAAAAAAAAAGAGTGGCATACTCTTGAAATACGGAGGACTCTAAAAATTTACACTGACAGAACTTGGGCCTTCAGGCAATTATCTGTGCTGTTTATTAACTATCATCCACAGTTCAAGGCCTCTATGGCAGTAATTGCCAAGTGGGTAGCCGCCTGTATCTCCGAGGCCCATAGGGCTTCCGACCTAGTTCCCCCTCAGGGTATCCTTCCTCACTCCACTAGGGATGTGGCTATGTTGTGGGCTTCGTATGATAAAATATGCACGGCTGCCACGTGGTCCAGCTTGCACACCTGCGTCAAGCACTACAAGATAGACACTCTAGACTTGTTGGAGGCAGCCTTTGGCAGAAGGGTGCTTCAAAGGGTCTTAGAGTAGTAATGTAGTTAGAGTAAAATCCAAGTGACTTCCCACCTGGACCTGAGATACTGCTTTGCAACTTCCCAGTCTCAAGAATACTTATCCTATGGAATCAAGGAGAAACGACAATTTGTTTCACTTACCTGTGAATTGCCCTCCTGGAAGATTCCATAGGATAAGTGTCCATCCCTCCCACTTATAGGATTTTGCAATCATGAAAGGTGGATGTAAAACCTTTGGGTGAGAGGTTAACTTGGATCTCCTTGTTTTTTGGAGTCTGTAATATTTAGTATTATTGTAGGTTAGGTTTTGTATTTTCAGGCAGCTTTTCACAACTGGAGACCAAATGGAGGGCGTGGTCCCTCTGAGCATGCCCAGTCAAAATTATTGAAATTTCTGCCTCCTAGTGGTGATGGCTGGAACTGTTTCCTAGCATCAGGAATACTTATCCTATGGAATCTTCCAGAAGGACAATTCACAGGTAAGTGAAACAAATTGTCCTATTTATTACGATTTGTAATACAGCAGCACAACGCAAGCAACATCAGTGCCTTATTAGCTAGGCACAGTACAAATCCATAAGGGTCTGTCTAAACAGACAAGATAGTCATGAGGTGGGAGAAAGGAAGCATGATACCTATTTTATAGATGGACAAACAAGGCACAGAAAAATTAAGGTGTTGGGTTTGCAAAGCGGGCACTTGTATCCAACTTCCATTGAAAATCAATAGAAATCATTCTTTTCCATCTATGAAAACCTATTCTCCAAGTGATTTGCCCAAGGTCATGCACTGTCGATGGCAAAGCCAAGGCCCAAGTCCAAATCTCCATTGTCTCCAACTAGTGCCTCAGCCAGCTGACAAACTTCAGCAGTTGTCCTGCTCACAGCTGCCTCTGAACTCTCCCACTCAGTGTTCTGCTTGAACAGCAGAGGAGCTTACCTTGCTTTCTTGGAGGTATACTTTCCTTTTGTTTGCTTTTTGGGGCAGCCTGCTGGTTTCCTGCAGGAGGAGAATCCCATCTTCTCTGAGCAGTAACAGGAACGGATGGGATAGGTGGGAGCTTCTGGCGCCATTCAAGGCCATCCTTCTCCAATAAGACTTTTGTCATTCTGGAAGAAGGGAGATGCAGCTTATATAGCCTGCAAATCTGCTGATCAAAGAGGTGCCCCCTGCCCATCGCAAGATGCCTACCTGACCATTTTCATAAATGCACCATGATTGCTGTACTGTGCAGATCAGAAAATATGGCACTGGAGTAATACAGCTTTACCTTCCCTTAGCTCCTTTCATACAAGGAATTTCAAGAATTTATGTAAAGCTAGTTATTTTACAAGCTGGAAAAGAGATACGGAGGAGCTGAGTGACTTATCCCCAAGCTCGCAGTGAGTAGCATCACCAAGAGGATTTAGACCTCTTGACTCCTAGTCCTTTCTGAACCATTAAGGCCAGCAGACTGCCTGAAGAAAGGTAACTTTTCAGAAAAGCCCACAGTTGCAACGCCTACTATTGAAGGGGGCGTGTATCGAGCTTCACGGCAGATTCCTTCTTCAAACATTTTGGGGGGGGGGGGGGGGGGGGGGGAGAGGAATGAAAATGCTTTTTCAGTAAGTTTCTTTCTTTACATCATCAACTCGTAATCTGGATTCCTTGTTCAAGGCCCCTTATGCCACCTTCTTCTTGGTTCACTTACGGAGGAAATCTCCCTCCCACAGCAAGTGATTACCAACCAGATTGATTAGATTTATATGATGATGGATATGAGCACTAGCTATGGATCAGAGCCCCCATTGTACTAGCCACAATATAACAAAATGGCCCTTCCTGCACAGAGTTTACAAGACAAGAGGTGAATATGAAAGGCATATTATTATTATTATTAGTCATTTCTATAGCACTTTCACTGTTCAAAGTGCTTTACAGTTATTTAGTTCATTCTCGCAACAACCCATTTTACAGATGGGGAGTACAGGCTGAGAGACAGTGACTTGCCTAACGCCAACCAGTAAGTTTTGTGGCCAAAATGGGATTTGAATCCTGGGCCTCCCAAATTGAAACACCTTATCTGGCAGGCTGCACTGCACTGAATAAATGAGGGCAATACAAGGTAACAGTGAAACAGTTCTGGCCGGCATAAGAGCAATAGATTTTAACGTATCTGTTACCTACCCATTCAGTGTCAGGTTTTAACATTAGGTTCTTCATGCAGACTTTGTTTTGGTGAGTTACTGGAAGACTGGAGTTATTTCCCATTCATAATAGAAGGAAGAAGTAATTCCCAGGACAGCAGAGCGCAGTGTATATGGCAACAGCTGTCAACTCAGTGCAGAACAGCAAGTAGGCTGCGTTCTGTCTGTGCCATCTATCTGTCATTACCCAACCTGCTCCCCAGCTGAATGGGGCCAAGAGTCACAAGAAAAGTGAGCAAACTTTGCTTATAGCTTCATGTCTGTATTCTGGCTTCTCTAACAATCTTAGTCAGGCGTTACCTGTTGACACTATCATGTGCAGCCTGTACAGTGCAGTCAATCTGTAAGACAGTCTTGTAGTCCACATAGGCCAACTGGTATCTCTCTAGAGCCTCGTAGGCCGCTGCCCGCCTCAACAGTGGTTTGATTCCAAAAGGGATCAGGTCCAGTGCACTAGATCATTGGGGGAAAAGATAACAAAAGCTTGGTGAACCATCTAACTTATTGACCACAAACAATAGGTCAGTGTTTCAACATCAAGTAATCCTGATTTGGTGTCAAATAACCCAGGAGTTTGCCAAGTTTTAGATTCTAGATTTTTAAGAGGCAAAAGAAAGGAGCTTTTGAAAGACAGTAATGTCTATAACTCAAACCATGTTTGTGTATTATACTATAGGAATAACCCCACATCAATGGAGAAGATAGATAGTCTGGGTGAGCAATAAAAGAGCTTATCACCTCTAGCTTATATATTTATTTAATCACTTGTATCCCGTTCCCTCCAGCCCTACGGCAGCTTGGGGTGACTCACAAAACATTTAAAACAATATATAAAAACAATACATAAAAGGGTTACTACAACAAAAAATATGACTGTAGCCACTGAGATGGGGAGCAATGGGGGAATAATTTCCATCCTCTGACCATCACCAACGAAGACCCTTTCTGGTGACTAATTCTAAAAACATAAGAGTTAAGTAGAGAAGCAGAAGTGGGGTGAATAAGCCATTATTTCTCCTATACCACAAAACCTAGTAGCCCATTTTCTATTGCAACAGGTTAGCCAAGTAGTCAAATTGATGCAGCCACCATGTAAAAGCACCAAGCAGGATTAGAGCTAATAGGAATATTTATTTATGTATTTTAATTTTTTTCTACCCTTCCCCAAGGCTCAGGGTGGCTAACAACCTATATAAAAACACTAAAAAACATGAAAACAGAATACAAAAATCCCCAGCCATCCCACAGCCCTCAACAAAGCTACCCAATACCACCTCCCCATGTCCTGCTCCAGCCCCCTCACAACCCTACCCAACCCACACAGCAAACCCCCTATCCCCGCCTGCCAAATGCCTTTAAAGGTCTTACACTGCCAGCAGAGGATGCTCAGGCTCAACTGAACCTCTGGGGGAATGGAGTCCCATAGCATTGGGGCGGCTACCAAGAATGCTCCCCTGCGAACCCTCGTCATGTAAACAAGGCTAACCGACAGTACCCACAGAGAGGCACTCCTGACTGAGCTCAGGGGCCATAGCGAGGCATGGAAGGACAGGCGGTCTCTTATGTGGGGCCCAGACCATTTAGGGCAGGGTTGGGGAACCTTTTCCCTCCCGGGAACCACTTTGAAAACTTGCACAAGCTCCGAGGACCACACAGAAGTTGGGGTGCTTAAGGGATGAACTCAAGGAAAGGAGGGCCCAAATCATAGGTCTGTGCCATGGAATTGTCCCCTATCCTTTGCATGACCTCATCTCTGCTCCATTCCCTTGAGCTCAGTTTTTCAGTGGTTGGAGGTAAGAACTGGATCCAGGGGCCCAATCCAGGAAGTGGAAAAGTGGCCACCTAACTTGCCACAGCCCACCTTTGACCCCCCAAGCCTGAGGTTCCCCACCCCTGGTTTAGGGTTTTAAAGGTCAAAACCAGCACCTTGAATTGTGCCTGGAAAGCTATAGGAAGCCAGTGCAAACTATGGAGCACCGGAGTAATGTGCTCATGGCAGTCCTCCCCCTTCCCCCCCAGGAGGTGAGCTGCCACATTCTGCACCAGCTGCAGCTTCTGAACAGTCATCAAAGGCAGCCCCACATAGAGCACATTGCAGTAATCTAGCCTTGAGGTGATGAAAGCATGGATGACAGCAGCCAGGTCTGAATCAGAAAGAAAAAGCCACAGCCTCCTCACAAGATGGAGTTGGTGAAAAGCACTCCTGGCCACCGCTGCAACCAGGGATCCAAAAGCACTCCAAGGCTGCAAACCCAACTGACCAGAGGGGGACCGACTCCATCTATAAGAGGAGTCCCAATCTCCTCCAGACCATAAGACCAGCCAACCATCATCAACTCAGTCTTGTCTAGATTCATCTTCAATTGGCTCACCCTGATCAAGTCCCCAACAGCAGCCAGGCCAACGGGTAAGCACCAAAACTGCCGGGCCTGGGTTGGATGAAAAAGAGAGGTAGAGCTGGTTGTCATCAGCGTACTGATAGCACGTCACCCCAAACCTCTGAATGACTTCATCCAGTGGTCTCATATACACAATGAACAAGAGGGAGACAGAATGGAACCTTGTGGAACCCCACAGGGGAAGTCCTGAGAAGATGATGAGCAATCACCCATCACCACTCCTTGGGACCTCCCTGACAGGAAAGAGTGGAACACTTAAGAGCGGTCCCGTGCACCCGCCAGGTCCCGCAGCCATGTCAACAACATCTTATGATCAACCGTATCGAAGGCCGCCAAAAAGTCCAACAGGATCAACAGTGTAGAACGCCCCTTGTCAATCTCCAGAAGCAGATCATCAACCAAGGCAACAAGCGCAGTGTCCGTACCATACCCAGGACGGAAGCCCAACTGAAACGGGTATAGGAATCCAATGGTGTTGAGATGAGCCTGGAGCGGTTAGGTAACCACCCCTTCAATAACCTTTCCTAAAAAGGGAAGGTTTGAGACAGGTTCATAGCTGGCTGGGGTGGGGTGGGTCAGTGTCCAAAGATAGCTTAAGTAGGGGCTGGACAACTGCAGTTTTAAGAATGTCTGACACCCTAGCCTCCCAAAGGGAGGCTTTGACAACCCCAGCCAGCAATGGCCCCAATGTCTCCCGGCTGGCTTTCACCAAGCAGGACAGCGAAGGATCCAGTTCACAACTGGTTGTCCTCACAGCCCCAAGCACCTCCTCCACATTGGTGAGTGACACCGATTTGAAACTGATCCAAATAAACAGGACAGGACTGAGCTTCCATAACCTCAAACTCTGACTCTGCAGGTAAAATGGCAGCACCCAAGTCGTGGTGAATAGGAGCGATTTTGGTCTGTGAAGTAATTACTAGAAATGTCACAGTAGGAATAAGATGACTCCATTTGTGGGCTGGGGCCAACTGGATTAACCAGTCCCCTCACCACCCGGAACAACTCTGCTGGACGAGACTTTGCATACGCTATGATGGCAGACAAGAAAGCTTTCTTCGCTGCTGTCACAGCCATGGCATAGTCCGTTAAAAGCTACCTATGCTGTAACCGGTTGGTTTCAGCACGAGCCGAGCGTCACCTGCGTTCTAACAGTCTACCCTTCCGCTTCAGCCGCCTCAGGCTCTCCGTGTACCAGGGGGACCTGTGCTGCTGCAGCAGTGGGAGTGGACACCTGAGTGCAATCATGTTGATGGCCATGGTGAAGACACTATTCCACAAAACGACCAGGTTCTTGACAAAGTGGTCAGTAGACTGATCCCCTTAGAGAGTTCTGGAAACTACTTGGATCCATTAATCTCCAAGGGCAGTCTATCCAAATAGGCCCGCCACCCCAACGAGATCAGTGAGACGGGACAGGTGTTTATTACAGGTCCCGCTCGCTACCCCCCAGGCAGATGGGCAGGTGGTTCTCGGTCAGGGGGCGCCTGGCCCTGTGTTGTTGCTGTTGAATGTGAGATCAGTAGCAAATAAGGCAACAGCTGTCCAGGAGGTAATCCTGCACCATGATGCCGATCTCGTATGTATCATGGAAACCTGGCTGGACAATGAGTCGGGTCCCATTTTGGCTGACCTTGTTCCAACCGGGTATTCCGTGCATCAGCCACGCTTGGAGGGACAGGGGAGCGGTGTAGCCATGATTTTTAAGGAGGGTTGGACTGTGAGGAGGTATCCAGTGCAATCCATATCAGATATTGAGGGTCTTCACCTTGTGTTTGATTTGGCAGGTGACAGTTTGGGAGTGCTGCTTGTATACCGTGCACCTACCTGTGCAACAGCCTCCCTACATGCTTTAGCGGAGGTGGTGTCAGGGTGGTGTTGTGGTCCCCAAAGTCAGTAGTCTTGGGGGACTTCAACATTCACGCCGAAGCTGACCTTATGGGAGCGGAGCATGAGTTCATGGCCGCCATGGCAACCATGGGCCTGTCTGAGAGAGTTATTGATCCAACACATCAAGGGAGACATCCTTTAGACCTTGTGTTTTGCACCGGCCTTCAGGCGGGTATTCTGTTAGTGGGGGAGTTATTAGCTGTACCCTTGTCATGGACGGACCATTACCTCCTGCAGGCCTTGCTCCTGGCGCATGTCTGCCCCTGGAAAGGTGCGGAACCGATTTGGATGGTTCGCCCTCGGAGGCTGATGGAACCAGATCGGTTCCAGAAGGCTCTGGGTGAGTTTCCCTCTGACCTTGACGACTGTTCCATCAATGACCTCGTCTTGTTATGGAATACCTTGCTAACGGAGGCCATTGATCGGATAGCTCCTAGGCGTCTGCTACCTAGGCGATAGCTCCGCAGGCTTCCTTGGTTCTCCGAGGAACTGCAGGAGCTGAAGCAAGAAAGGCGGTGGTTGGAGCGACGGTGGCGTCGTTCGCGTGCTGAAACTGACAGATTGCATCGTAGAGCCAGTTTACGAGCCTATGCTGTAGCTACGCAGGCAGCAAAAAAGGAGTTTTTTGCTACCCTCATAGCATCCGCTAAATCCCGTCCAGCAGAGCTTTTCTGGGTGGTGCAGGGGCTGGTCAGTCTGGCCTCCCTCCGTCTTGGAGTGGAGTCATCTACTACTCGCTGTGACATGTTTGTGGATTATTTTGTGGATAAAATCGCTCGGATTTACCATGACTTCGATGCCGTGATTAATACATATGGGGAACTGGAGGTTATGGAAGCTCCGTCTTGTCTGGTCTCGTGGGATCAATTTCAGTCAGTGACACCTGCCGATGCGGTTAATGCTCTTGGGGCTGTTAGGGCCACATTTTGTGAATTAGATCCTTGCCCGTCCTGGCTGATTAAATCTTGCCAGGAGATAATGGGGCCATTGCTGTTTGGGGTGGCCAACGCCTCCCTTTGGAAGGGCAGAGTGCGGGCTGTCTCCAAGAGGCAGTAGTTCGGCCTCTGCTCAAGAAACCATCACTTGACATTGACTCCCTTGCCAGCTATCGGCCTGTGTCTAACCTTCCCTTTTTAGGGAACGTTAGACACAGACCAATAGCTAGCAAGGGAGTCAAGCTTCCCTTTTTAGGGAAGGTTATTGAACGGGTAGTGGCTCAGCAGCTGCAGGGACATCTTGACCGTATCAGTTATCTGGACCCCTTTCAGTCAGGATTTCGTCCGGGGTATGGCACCGAGACTGCGCTTGTGGCTTTGGTGGATGATCTGCGCCGGGAAATGGACTGGGGTCGTTCGACCCTGTTAGTTCTATTAGATCTTTTGGCTGCATTTGATACAGTTGATCACGGGATGTTGGTGATGCAACTTTGGGACTGTGCAGGGGTGGGCGGGACTGTTCTTGAATGATTCCGCTCTTTCCTGACCGGTAGAACGCAGCGAGTGGTTCCTGGGGAGTCTTCTTCATCATACTGAGACCTCTCGTGTGGAGTCCTGCAGGGTTCAGTTTTGTCCCCTCTCCTGTTCAACATATACATGCAGCCACTCAGTGATGTGATCAGGAGGTTCGGCGTGCGGTGTCATCAATATGCTGATGACACCCAGTTGTATCTCTCTTTTTCAACAGGCCCAGGCCCTGCAGTCTCATTGCTTACTCGGTGTGTGATGGCTGTGGGGGACTGGATTAGGACTAACCGACTGAGGCTGAATCCTGACAAGATGGAGGTGATGTTGGTGGGTAAGGGGATGGAGATGGTGACCCCCATTATTGGGAAGGTCTGCCCTCCATTGGTACCCCAGGTACGGAGTCTGGGGGTGCTCCTCGATGCGCAGCTCCGCCTGGATGCCCAGATGGAGGCTGTAGCGAGGAGTACCTTTTGCCAATTACATCTGGTGCGACGGCTTCGGCTGTTTGTCTCAGGCTCTGACCTGGCTGCCATCACCCATGCTTTCATCACCTCCAAACTGGACTACTGTAATGCGCTCTACGTGGGGCTACCCATGGTGACGGCTCAGAAACTGCAGCTAGTGCAGAATGCGGCTGCCCGTTTTCTGGTAGGACTGGGACGCTGGGAGCATATTACACCAGCGCTCCGCTCTCTGCACTGGCTGCCAATGGTTTTCCGGGCCTGATTCAAGGTGTTGGTTTTGGCCTATAAAGTCCTAAACAGTCTAGGCCCTACCTATCTGTGGGACCGCCTCACTCCCCGGGTGCTGGATTAACCCCTGCGTTCATCTGGGGGCACCCTGCTTGAGATCCCCCGAGTCTTCTGGGGGGCCACGCAGGGGAAGGCTTTTTCGGTGGCCGTACCACGGCTGTGGAACTCCCTTCCGGTGGAGGCCTGGTTGGCCCCGGATCTCCCCTCTTTTCAGAGAAGTTGTAAGACCTGACTGTTCTGCCAGGCATTTGGTGAGGGAGATGGGTGAGGGGGTGGAGGTTTTTTTTGGGTATGGGGTTATTTCCTTTTCCTCCTTTTTATTTTAATTGTTGTTTTAATCTTGTTTTGTGAATTGTAAGCTGCCCCGAGCTGCCTGTGGCAGGAGGGGCGGCGTAGTAAAAGTTTGAAATAAATAAATAGTAACAGGAGGGCAGGGAGCTGTACCTTAAGAAGGTAATGATCTGACTGTGACAAACAGGCCATGCTGTAATATATTCACTTAGGAAGTGGCGTACTAGTGAGAAACATTCTTCAGAATCCAGCTCCTAGGAACTCCCAATCTCAATCGGAGATCTGCTGTTTCCAGGGAGCTAATCTGAAGCCAGTTGTAAAAAGCCATTCCCCATTCCAAACACCTATTTAAACATGGATTAGGTAAAGACACCTTTCGGGAGGCAAGAGTTTTCTGGTCTAATTCCTCAGCGATGCGAGCGCAAATTCCACTTGGTTACACATGTGCAGTTATTAATTTCAGGGAAACGATTACAAGTTACAATAAGCATAACCAATGGAAGAACATGTCCAAACTTTACATGTCATAAGGATATTATAAATTCATAATAGTGGGAGACCAGCTTAAGTTGAATCTAACTATAGATACGGATCGAACAAAGTCGTCTGTAAGAGCAAATCAGCTAATCAACGCAGGGTGCAGGCCTCTACCATTAAAGTCCATGAAAGCTGGATGGAGGATTGTACCCTCAATTCTGTTTAATTCCTAATACCAATACAGCTTAAGCTTTTCACAGGGCAGCAGATACTCACACAGAACAGTCCTTAATGCAGAGGCTACAGTTTCCATCCTTTAAGTAGCAAGCAGCTCGATTTGAATAGAGGACGCTCTTTTCTTCAGCATTCCTGTCCCCTTAGAACAAAGATAAGGACAGAAGACATATCAAACTGTAAGACACAAGACAATATTCAGTGCTAACAAGCAGAGGGCTCCTTGGAGCCACCTCTTCCATTTGACTTTTTCTCCTGCTTGTTAAAAGGAAGATTCAAAACACAGCACGTGTGCAAGGTGCAAAGGTTACAGGTGAAGAGTCAAAAGCAAAATTTACTATTGAAGTTGCTAATCTGTGAAAAACTACACTACATAGTCTATGTTCCCCTTCAATGAGTTCCTAAGCGTTGTCTGTCACATTCTTCCTAACCCTAGATATTTTACTTAAAGAAACAAAACAGGTTTAAACAACCCAAATTCTCCAAGGCCACTGTCAGCTCTGGAATTCTTTCCTCTTTGTCCAATAGTTAGACAGCTATAGGGGCTTGTCATCGGTCTAGTTTCCATTGTGCTATCCCATGCTTTGTCATATAGCAGGGGTGGGGAACCTTTTCCATCCCTCAGGCCACTTTGAAAATTAGTACAAGCTCCAGAGGCTGGAGAGGAGTTGGTGTGGGATGCTAATGGAGCATGCTCAGGATGGGAAAAGGAAAGGAACGGTCCAGAACATAGATCTATACTATGGATCCAAACCCTGTGATCTCTTCTCTATTCCCTTCCATCGAGCACTCTCTCTCTCTCTCAATGATGGAGGGTAGAGTTTGGATCCATGGGCCAGATCTAGGAACTGGAAAAGGGCCAAATAAAGACATGGCCATGGGCTGGAGGTTCCCTTCCCTGTATAGCATCTTTGTATCCCTTCCATCCTACTCTTATATATATCTGATCTCCACAGTCTGCCTCGGTCTACTGACCTCTACTGAAGAGTACAGTCCATCACAAACTGCCATCCTTTCATCTATCAGATATGTCTAAACAGCCTTCTTATCACATTGTCTGCGGTCTCTTTTGAACCAAACCATCCTGCAATAGTCTCATTGCTGATATGGCCCTGGCTCTCACACCCCACATCTCTCTCTCACCACAATGCATAACACAATTCTGGCATGTTTGTTGCTGCAGCAGATAAGTATACAAAGAATGCTTGAATGAGTAATAGGTCGTACACTGTGAAGGAGTTTGGGGGCCTAAAAATCTGCAGCGGTGTTCCTTTTATCCTCTGCTGTTACCCCTGGAGCAAGTATGTGAAGCAAGTTTCAAAAGGTATATAGCCTATGCCAGGGAACAGAGAGGTTCTCCTTTTGCTAAGGGTCCAGATCATATCTTCTGCTGGCCAGAATGACCGTCTATTACACAATAGCACGAGCAGCCTGGGGTCCACATGCTACCCCAGATACATCAGAATCAAGGGGGCAACCCTGCAACCCGAGAAAAATAATTTGGGGTGGGTGGGAGAGTCATTTGGAGGAAGTCAGTTTGGCAACACAATATCCCGTGGGGAGGGGGATCATCCGCGGGGAGGTGGCTTTAAACCACAAACCCCCCACAGAAGGCAGCTTTGAGCCCAAACAGCCTGGGGTGGAGACGTGAGTAAAGGTGACCCCCATGAAAGAGGAGGGATTAAGCGGAGGACCGAGTAGCTAATTTGGGCGTTGAGGTACCGAGGTGGCCCCACTCCCACTCCCGCGCGCGCAGCAGAGGCCCGTCTCTCCCGTACCTGCCGCCTCCAGCAGCCCCAGCGCCCGGCTGTAGAGAGCGGCCGCCTGCCCGTACTGGCCGCTGCGGAATTGCTCGTTCCCGGCCTGGCGCAGCTCGCAGACTCGCGGCGCAGGAGCCATAGGGCCGGGAAAAGAAAAAAGCCGATGCCGGTTGCTTCTGCTTCCCCCCGGCTAGCTGCGTTGGGGGCGGGAACAACGCCGCTTCAGCTCAGCCCGGCAGTGCCTACAGCGCTCCCCAGCGTCCACTCCCGGAGTAGGTCCATGGGCTGAGGGGAGCGGCAGAGAGTGGGGACGGGACTTCTGCTCCCCCCCCTCCCTTGAAGAAGCAGGTTCCTTACAGCCCTGTAAGGGGGGGATTAGCGGAGAGCATCCCCTTCCCCTTGTAGAAATAAGATGCGCTGCAGGTTTCCCCCTCGGTTTGTTAGTCTGGAGTCTAGATGTTTGAAGACTGGGATGAGTGAGTTACTGTAGGCCTAAGGCTAGAGAGTCCTCATTAGAATTTTGGTAAGAAAATGTCTGCCTCGTGCAAGAATTTCTGAAGACAACCATAATTCACACACACACACACACACACACACACTCTCTCTCTTTCCTTCCCCACACCCCTAATGGTCTAGATAGGGGCCTGGGTTTTTGGTAGTCCCACAGTTTACCTTTCCTAATTTGAGGTCATACCTACTTGGGAAAATTAATCTGGATTTGGTGTGAGTTAAAAATTGAAGGGGTTTAAATCCTGTATGATGATTTTAAAATCCCATATGATTAAAAACCTAGATCCTGTGCAAATACGTGTCCATGTTTCACTTTAGGATTGCCAACTGATGTACAAAAAACCTCTACATCTGAATGAGAAATTTGCTTCTATTCATTCGTGTGTGTTTATCAATTATATAAATTCATACAAATTTGTATACATTTATAATTGTTTGTTGTGTTTATACAATTATAAGCACACAAACAATTATAAATGTATACATATTCAACATAACTTATAATCCATTGTATAACACTGAAACGGGGTTGGGGGAAATTATTGTTTTTAAAAAGCAAACTTGAGCTACATGATCCATTACATGCATGTCTAACATCCTCTCATGTAAGGCAAAGGGTTCTCATCCATTGCGTAGGCCTGTTTCAGCTCTGTTTTAAGGCACCTGAGATAAATATCTTTTTTTAAAAAAAAACCAAAAGACTGAAGACTTCATATAGTCCCATCCAGCGGAGCTGTTCGAAGTGGTGTGGGGGCTGGTCAGTCTGGCATTCCTCCACTTAGGAGTGGAGTCATCTGGCAGCCGCTGTGGCATGTTTGTGGATTATTTTGCGGATAAAATTTCTTAGATTCGCCTCTGTTTCGATACCGCACTTTCTGCAGCCCCCACTGAACATCTCCAAGAACATCCTCTGCATAGGCTCCAAGAACATCCTCCGCATAGGCTGAGGTCACCGACTGAAACTGATCCCACAACATCGAACAAGGCGGGGCTTCCATAACCTCTGGTCCCCCCAGACCAGAGGTTATGGAAGCCCCGCCTTGTTCAATGTTGTGGGATCAGTTTCAGTCGGTGACCCCAGCCTATGCAGAGGATTATTATTATTATTAACAAACATTTATATAGCGCAAGCAGTGTACCTGGCACTTTACAAAGTAATAAAATAGACATGGTTCTATAGGATGTTCTTGGAGCCGTTAGGGCTACCTGTTGTGAATTAGATTATTGCTCGTCCTCGCTGGTTAAGGCCTGCCGGGAGACAGTGGGACTGTTGCTGGCTGGGGGGGTCAATGCCTCCCTTAGGGAGGGCAGGGTGCCGGACTGCCTTAAGGAGGCAGTGGTGCGACCCCTGCTCAAGAAACCATTGCTTGACCTTGACTCCCTTGCCAGCGATCGGCCAGTCTCTAACCTTCCCTTTTTAGGGAAGGTTATTGAATGGGCGGTGGCCCGGCAGTTGCAGGAGCATCTGAATCGTGTCGGTTTTTTTGATCCTTCGTAGTCTGGATTTTGCCCAGGTTATGGCACCGAGACTGTGCTTGTGGTGTTGGTTGACGAAGTACGCCGGTAATTAGATCAGGGCTGTTTGGCCTTGCTGATTCTATTACATCTGTAGGTTGCTTTTGATACCGTTGATCATGAGATGTTGGTGACGCGCCTACGAGACCAGACAGAGGTGGGCGGCATGGTTCTTAACTGGTTTCACTCTTTCCTGGCCGGAAAAACTCAGCGAATAGTGCTTGGGGATTATTTTTCATCATACTGAGACCTCTTGTGTGGATTCCCACAGGGTTCTGTCTTGTCCCCTCTCCTGTTCAATGTGTATATACAGCTGCTTAGTGAGGTGGTCAGTAGGGATGGGTGAATGCAGTTCGGACCAAACTCAGTCTGTTCGGACAACCGAACCTGAATCCAAACCCAAACTGACCGAACTGAACTAGATCCGAACATTGAAATAACCGAACAGTTTGGTCAGTTCGGATCGCGTTCGGGTGAGTTCGTGTGGCAAAAAAAGTGTCACTGGAAGGTCAAACGTGACAGGGAGGGGGAGTGAGCTAAGGAGCAGACATCCAGGCACCAGTGGTGGAGAGGCTTGGAGTAGCAGCCAGCCTGCCCAATCACCATCCCTTTTCCCCTCAGACCACTGGCTTTGCAGTCTGCAATTGGCCACGGGCTAGGCTGCACGGAGCCAATGGGGCTTGCGGTGAGGCGGGCGCAGCAAGAAACAAAACTGATTGCTTCCCCCCTTCCCAACACCTTCTAAGCTAGTCACTGTTCCTGAACAGCAGGCGTTTCAGAAGGCTCCCTCTCTCCCAGCAGTTTTTGTTCCTTCCTATTCCTAATCCATTGCCATCCTACTCCTATTTCACCCATCCAACCCATTTCCCTCCATATTATCATTTATTTAGATTATATTAGATAGATTTCGGTGTTATTTTTTGTTTTTACCCCTCCCTGTGTTCCCTGTGTTCAATCTTCCTTCCTCCCTCCCCCCTCCATTGAATCCTTTTCCCTCTCCCTCTTATTCCATCCCTGATTCCCTTCCCCTGTTTTAAGTTTTGGATTTATTTAGAGTAGGAATATTATTACATTATCCTCTGTGCGAGGAAATGATTTTCCAAAGCATCAAGAAACAGCCACTCCAGCCCCAGGACCCGCCGCCAGGGTTCTGGGGCCAAATTACAGGCAGGGAGGGCTGTGGCCAATACCTAGAAGCTGCCACCTTAGCCCCAGGACCCAGTATCATGGGTCCGGGGCCATCATTCCTCGCACAGAGAGCCAATTTTCCAAAGCATCAAGAAACAGCCACTCCAG
>QEPC01011641.1:149564-180414 GCA_003113815.1 Sphenodon punctatus
TGTCATTCCACTGCACCAAGAAACAGCTACTCCAGCCCCAGGATCCGCCGTCAGGGTTCTGGGGCCAAGTTACAGGCAGGGAGGGCTGTGGCCAATATCTTTAAGCTGCCACTCTAGCCCCAGGACCCACCATCATGGGTCTGGGGCCATAATTTCTTGCACTGAGAGCCTTTTTCCAAACGCCTGAACCGAACATGACCGAACCGAATGTGGCGAACGGACCGAACGCCCGAATCGAATGGCCAAACCCGAACCGCAACCTGTTCACCCATCCCTAGTGGTCAGGAGGTTTGGCATGAGGTGTCATCAATATGCTGATGACACCCAGCTGTACCTCTCTTTTTCATCAGACCCAGGCCCGGCAGTCTCAGTGCTTATTGGGTGTCTGACAGCTGTGGGGGATTGGATGAGGACAAATTGACTGAAGCTGAATCCCGACAAGACGGAGGTGATGCTGGTGGGTAAGGCGGCGGGGGTGATGGCCCCCATCATTGATGGGGGTCTGTCCTCCATTTATTCCCCAGGTACAGAGTCTGGGGGTGCTTCTTGATTCGCAGCTCTGCTTGGATGCTCAGGTGGAGGCTGTGGCAAGGAGTGCTTTTCACCAATTACATCTGGTGCATTGGCTTTGGTCGTATGCTTAGGACTCTGAGCTGGCCACTGTCATCCATGCTTTCATCACCTCTAGGCTAGACTACTGTAATGTGCTTTATGTGGGGCTACCCATGGTGACGGTTCGGAGACTGCAGCTGGTGCAGAATGCGGCGGCCCATCTCCTGGTGGGCCTGGGCCACCGGGAACATATTACACCGGTTCTTCAGTCGCTGCACTGGCTGCCTATAGTCTTCCGGGCCCAATTCAAGGTGTTGGTGTTTGCCTATAAAGCCCTAAACGGCCTTGGCCCAACCTATCTGTGGGACTGTCTCACACCCCCACCCCACCCCAGTCCTGGATCAGCCCGTGTGGTGTGCCCTCCTCGAGGTTCCCTGAGGTTTTTTTTGGGGGGTGGGCATGATGGGGAGGACCTTGGCTATTCCACAGCTGTGGAACTCCCTGCTGTTAGAGGCCCGTTTGGCCCTGGATCTCTTCTCCTTTCGATGCTGTTGTAAAAGTTGGCTGTTCTGCTTGACCTTTGGTGGGGAGGATGGGTAGAGGAGGGTGTGGGTTAGGGTGAGGGCGGGGGGTTGAGGGATATTTTAATCCTCCCTATTATGTGTTGTTTTTAGCTCTGATGTTGTTTTATTCCCTTGGTAGAAACAAGTGTGATGTGCCTAGGAATCATAGACAGTAGAAATGAAATTTACTGCTTGATTCTCTGATAACACCCTTCCTCCCCTATCCCCCGTGATCCACTGGAACGGTTTCTTAAGAGGGAGCTAGCCAGTGCCACCAGAAACCCCTTGTCCTGAACCTCCCAAAACCCTGGCCAGAGGGATAGCATTAACAAGGTTAAAATGGGCCCGCCTGCAGAAGGTGGAATGAGGCACCCCATTCCCTGCAGTAGGGGATGCAGCTGCAGCAGGTAGCATGTTTCCCTCCCTTGACCAACAGGTGTGTGGGCCCCTGTGCAGTTGCACCATTTGTCCCTCTTATAGCTATGCTCTTGACCTCAGCCTCTGATGCCACTTCCTAATCTCTACTCTCTACATTGGTGCCAACTGCACATATAATAAATATAATAATGATGCCCATCTGAATTAAGAGTTCTCTTAAACTTTGCAGTTTAAACCAGTGAAAATAATCTGGAGCGATTCTCTGCACAGACAACAAAGTCTGGAATCTTTCCTAGTAGTGGATGGGGCTGTATGCTGGAGACAGGACTCCTGCATTCTCTCTAGATCAGGAGATGCAACGGGGAGACCAGAGCAAGGGGGTTGGGTGCTTGCTCTCTCTCCTTCTAATTGTTGCCTGTACAGCCGGGACACTTTTTTTTGGGGGGGGGGGGGAGTGTGCACGTCACCAGCTGATTTGACAGGCCATTTAAATTTATGTAAAACAGTAAAACAGATAGTTTTAACGTGAAACAGACACGGACATGCAAGAAGAGGGATTTGCCCACGCTCCTGGATTCGTAGGGGCGGGACCAGCACCGTGGCCCGTGGTGGAACCGCCGCTATGAGGCCACGTGATCGGAGGGGGTCGTTCCCGCCCTCTGGCTTCAGCTTCCGGTGTGTGTGGGAGGCGGAAGTGAAGCGGAAGTGTCTCTGGGAAGGTGTCTGAGGAGCGAGAGGCGTTAAGGAGGCTGGATCATGGAATAGAGACAGAGAGCGCGCGCCGCCCATCCCCCTCCCCTCTCGCGCACCGGTCCGCAGCGCCATGGAGACCGTGCAGCTGCGCAACCCACGCCGGTAAAAGGCCGGGGCAGGAGGCGGTTGGGCGGCGAGGGCGCCTGATGGGATGGGATCGGGGCCTTCAGATAGACAGGCTGGTGCGTTGGTCTGAAGGGGAAGCTTGGCTGGGCTGAGCTGTTAGGCTAGAGAGAGGGGCGAGCTGGTTCAGGTGGCGTTTCTAGATACAAATTTCCGATTTAGATTAATAAAGTAAGTCCTCTCGGTTCAAATCAGCCAGTTAGTCCTTTTCCCCTAAGCGGCAACTCCTTCGGGGACGGGGTTTTCACGGGGGCCTGAGGAGTGGGTGATCTAGCAAGAAGCATCGTTGGGACTTCTTTCTGCAGGTTACAGGCCCCACGGACAACTGCTGCTGCAGTTAGAGCTTGACTGTTGTGCTGGCGCCAATGGGAGCCTTAGAGAGGGGTTCAGAATAATAAAAAATAATATGAGGAGAAAACATGGTGTTGATATTTAAGGGACTCTAATGTGACGCTTTCACTGGTGAAGGAGGAAACACCCACGTTTTTAGTGCGTGTCAGTCTTATGGATTCGCTTTCCTTTCAATAAAAGGTGGTGCTTGCTAGCAAAGTGGCATGTTTCACGTGTGTGGCATCTTAGACCCTTTTAAAATGGGTGTGTGGGGGGGGCAGTCTTAACGTAGGCACATGTCCAATGGGGGGGCGGGCGGGTGTGACCAGCGCACACCCACCTCCACCCATGGAGCAACCGTTGTTTTCGTGGGCTGCTCTGTGCATGGGTGATGGGTGGAGATGGGTGTGCGTGTGTGTTTTGTGGGAGCGTGCATGCGCACCTACCCCTGCCCACCTGCTGCGTCTTGTACACAAGACGCACCCACGCATGAACATCCAGATTTCTTGGTGTTCATGTGTGGGTGCCGCCTGTGAAAAAAAGACCTAAGACACTTTTGTAAACAGATGTCCCCGTTTTATACAGGAAAATCTGTGTGGGTGCAGTCATAACAATTATGGTTGAGTTTTTTCTTTTGGCAATGGCCTGTGCTACTGACCGGACATAATATTAATTTGTTAATTTCCAATCTTAATTTTTAGCATGCTTTAAACAAACATACCCACAAACTTCCTTAGAGAGGCATTAAGTAACTTTCAGAATAAACATGAGTTCTGCCATACTTCTGGTTTTTTACTTAGTCTTGTAACTAAATCATTTTTATGAGCATCAGTGAAACAAGAAGTGTTCATATAGGTAAGAGCATTATTATGGGAATGGGAAAAGCTTCAAGACTTTTCTCAGTTGGTTAAACAGAAGACAAATAATGCTTGCAAAGTGTGACTGCAAACTCCTTAGTGCAAGTATGGCAAATGGACTGGAACATATCTCATCAGTTCTGTAATGGTGCCTCTAAGGAACATACATGCAAGAGGTATTGCTGCTACTTTGCTGTCATTCACCCCATCCAAGAAACACTCATGATTAACCCTGTTAAAATGTTAGATTGCTCCTGAATATGTATTAGTACAATTGCGGGTCAGTGTTCTTTAGCATGGTGCAAGATTTAGAAGATTATTCTTTTTTGCCTTATGCAGTTTAAAATCCAGAGGTCTAAGCCTCAGCACTTGACTGTGTAGTTCATTTACTTCAGTGTGATCCTGCCTGCTCATGTGTTTATAGGATTGGAGCAACTAAACTGGTAACAGGAAGCATAATGGAAGACAACAAATATATGTAATATAAAACCTGGAAATTAAAAGCAAATAGTAAATCACAAATCTTTCCGACAACACAGGGTACCAACAACAACAGGAGTTACCCATAGCCATAAAGATAGTACAGAAGAAGCAAACAGTAATTGACACTGAACATTTCTAGTTATTGGACTCCTTTGCTCTAATCTGCTACTGGTGCCCTTTCAATTCTTTCTTATTGTAAGGAGAGTATCAGTAAATAGCGCATGGTGCTCTGAGCTATTTTTTTAATAACTTGGAGGGAAACAAACCTTGAGACTTGTCTGTTACTGATGAATTTTGTGCTATACAAATAGACTAATTGGCTGTTTTTCTATTTTTATTTGTTAATCACAAATCCCTGTTAGTAATTCTAAGCATTCCATATTTGAATATTTTCTGGCTCTTTATGAACCAACCCTGGCAGGTAGTGATGGTTAAATAGTCTCTCGTATTTTTAGGATAGTAACTGGAAGAGTGTATCTCCTCCCCTTGCATAGATTCTGTCCTGTCTTTCCCAAATGATGCCATTTGAGAAAATGGGCCATTCTAACTTGCCACTTGGGTAGTGAAGAAGAAATAATTTAGAAAACAATTTTAGGACTGGCCTGGTGCCAGTGGGTGAGGCCACACGAGCAGCAAACATCTGATCCCTGTGCGATATGCAACTAGCAGCGAAGATCTGATCCCTGCACAATATGCAAGTGCAGTCGCCACATTGCGAGGCCAGCGCAGGGAGCTGGACGTACGAGCAGTGTCCCCATCCACTCCCACGAAGAAGTTGGGCAGCTGAGTCGCTCTCAGAGCTTACACCATGGCTGGGGTGGGTCATGGTGCTGGTCACGTGAGCGGGCACCCGGCCCGACTGAGATTCTGCCCATGACCATGGTGTGGCAGCGCCTGACACTCTAGGCCTTGTAGTAGTGCTCCCTGCGCAGCCTCCCACATGAGTAGCCCTGCCTTTGGCAGCCTTACCCCAGTTGAGGTAAGATTGCTCCACGATGTGTCTTCAGAATTTTTCTGACGATGCATCATGTAGTAGCCAGCTGCTCCCTCCGCCTTGGGAACATCGGCCAGACGTTGGTCACATGATGCACCACATCTTATGGCCCAACTGCCCAGGGAGGGGTAAGGCTGCCCAAGGCTTGGTAGCCTCTCTTGTCTGTCTCATCTGGCTGCATGCAGTATCTTCTGACTTTTTCCTCATTGTATTTAATGCAAGCAGTTTCACGCAGGGTCCATTGTGTCTAATAGGTTAGTTGTGGTGATTTCATATTTCATGGTGTTCCTATGTCCATGTGTAAGTCTGGTAGGCAAACTTGCAGGGGGAAAATGCAGGCAAGAATGTCTTTATAAGCATAGAAGTGTGCAGCCAGAAGACATACAGTTCAGTGCTCAAAGTGCTCTGATATTGGTGCAAACCCCATTAATTTCTGCGGTGGGGTGGAGGCTGCTCTGACGGAATGCCTTGAGAAGCAGGCTACTAGCTTGCAGGAAGAGGAACAAGTCAACTGATTTTTAGATATGCTCCATTGCATGTTTTGTCTCATTGGCTGTAAATTAAAGCTGGGGAGAAAGTTGTAGCAGAGGTTAATGACAATGTTCCTAATAAATGATAAGACCTCAGACTATTGTAAAGATACCCAAGAGGGTAGGAGTGCAATCTATTATGAAAATATTATCATATTTGCCGTCTCTACCACCCTTTCATTTTTTTATACTCAAAGTTAAGGGTGGAGTTTTTAGAGAAGACAGTTTGTGAAGATAGTACATATGAGTAGGCCCTCCACCCTTTTGAGATAACTGTCACGGGGTTGGAGGTCTGCACCCCCACTTTACTGGTTTGAGTGACTCAGTTTCCCTCGCGTACAGCCCACTTGAACCAGTTTTCTCTCTCTGGCTGATTCAGGCCTGCCGCAGGGACAACCCCTTTGTCACTCAAGGGCCCGATCCTTCCCGTTTACAGACTCTAATCTCTGGGTTCGCAAGAGCTGGAGAACTCTTGTTGCTCTCTAGTTGCTCACTTGTGATCCAATGTTAGACACAGACACGTCTTCATAAAGATAAGTACATTTATTGATTACATAAGCAAGATTGTTGTTACAGAGTGGTTACTAGAAATCAAAGGTAAATATAATGCATTCCTGATCTATACTGGTTGAGTTCCTAAATAAGCATCTTACCCTACAAAGGTCCATAAGTTCTTCTCAGCCCTTGTTGTAAGCGACTGGGCCTTCTGCTTTAGAGTTGCTAGAAAGCAAAGTCCTGTCTCTCAGTTCATGTCTTCCAGCCTAGCTTGCTGGCAAGGTGGTGAGTGATTTCCTGATAGTCACTGCCCCCTCTGGGGTACAACTCCTTATATCCACAGGCGGAAACTTCTTGAGGCTTCTAGAATTCCTTTTGTTCCCTTTATCAGCTTTTCTGTGTCTCTTGCACGTAGGCAATGACTACCTGCATTAGCATATAAATGTCTCTGGCCATCCATCCGTCTGGGGTGAATCAACAACCTGTCTTTCCATTTCCTGGAACTTGGTCACGTGTCACAGTCCTGACTTGGGTTTTACAGTTCTCCATTGTAACATTACATACATGTGGAAACTTTTGCTTTACATATTTACCAGACTTGTAGTCTGCATGTAGGCCCGTGTTACACGTGTGTGACCCTATGTTGCTCTGTGACAATAACAGTGTCAAATTGTGGAAAAACTAATGACTCAAAACTTTTGTGTTTAGAGAAAGTGTCTTGCAGCCAAAAAAGGAACTAGCAGTTCTGACCAAGGAATGTCAAATCGTCAGTGAAATCATGTTTAACTTGTTGGGGGGTGAAAAGTTAAAGTATGCCCTATATATATATGCTGTTAATTGCTTTTTCTAGCATATCATATATAGATATATAGATATCTTATGTGTGTATATCAATCTATCGTGTGTGTATGTGTATGTATGTATGTATAAGCAACTACGCTAGAATAAGCAACTAACAGCAGTATTTAAAGATTCTTGTGGACGTTGAAACTATCCTAGTTGAAAAATTCAACAGACGTTATCACATCTGAGATAAACAACATAAAGTGCACCAAGCAACATAAGTGACCATGTGCTATGGAGACCAAATAACTAGAAGACCAATTTCCTTTTTGCAAATATATGTGTGTATATGTATATAAATAAATAAAGGAAATTGGTCTTTTAGTTATTTAATAATATAGTCAAATGGTTAATTGTAATACAGCCTAACTAGCATGCAAATGTGTTCTGTTAGCCACAATGCCCATAGCACATGGTCACTTAGTTGCTTGGTGATCTTTATTGCTCTTGTTTGTGTCAGATATGATAACGTCTGTTGGGTGTTTCAACTAGGCTAGTTTCAACTTTCAGAGGAATCTTTGAATAATACTGTTAGTTGCTTATCATCAGCGACCTGTGTTCACTGTGTTTTTCCCATTGGCAGCAATGGGGAAAATGCAATAAGCCTATCATTTCACTGCAGGCTGTACTTGAACAGCTCTGGACAGGGAATATTTTGGAGGCATTTGAGCAATTCAGTGAAGTTACAGTCTGTTATACTATCAGAGACTTGCAGCTGCTTCTAACAGTGCATTTGAATGATGAACAGAAGGAGCAGCTTCCTTTGTTCTGTGGCATAGATAGATTATATTTTTTTAAAGCCACAAATGAGCAGTATTTTAACTCTTAATGTGTGCGTTTATTCTGTAATTGATTATACACGTTTTCACTACACTTGACTTATCGGGGTTCTTATGTCTGTGCACTAATGCTAGTTTGAGACTTATGCTGGAACCCACTCAAAAATGTACATTATAGCATAAAGAATTGTTGTTTCATCATTACTAAAAGACTCTATACAACAAAGATATTGAATCTGAACTAATTCAGAAATTGAGTTTTGATGGTTTCTGGATACTGGCAATAGCTGGCTACTAAATGCATAGTGTTTGGGCTGTCTAAAGTTTTTCCCTGATCTTTAATGATGCGTTTTGATTTCTACTGTGATCTCTAATACAGAACTTAACTTTTCTTTTGCTAGCCACTTCATGCTGCTTAGACATAAGCCAGCATTTTCATCTGCTGATCTTTATTTCAAACAAGGAAGAATGTCACCCTACTGTGTGTCTCTGAAGCTAGTAACTACTACTTGTATTTCACCATTTCCTGGATTTTTTTGTTTGTATCATTTCCTTCATTTCAGGAAGCCAGTCTGCACTCGGTGTGCGCATGCTGCTGCATTTGTTTATAAATCTAATAGAAAATCCGTAATGAATGGTATCTTCATCTTCTGGTTGTCAGAACCTTCACGCAAAGCTCTTATTTTAACAACAACCAGTGAACTACTCTTGTAGCTATAATATGAATGCCAAGTCTTTATCTAATACTTTGACGTTTGGTAACCCCAGCTCACGGAATTCTTCAAATATTTGTAAATTACAGACATTTATATATAATTTATGCTTCATACAGCTTAACTTTGAGAACCTAAATGGACTTTTAAGAGCTTCTTTCAGTCTCTGCTTATGTATTTTGAAACCACTTTGAGCTGCTGTTGACTCAATGTGCACTTTTTCTTGTGGAGAAAGTAAAGTTGCCATGTTGGTCCCAAATATAGGCAATAGAGACAAAGTAGTATAGTGATCTCTTTCATTGGACCTAACTCCAGTTGGTGGAGGTATGAAAGCTTTCGGACCTCACAGGGTCCTGATTTGTCTGTGACCCTGTGAGGTTAGAAAGCTTGCAAAGCTCCACCAACTGGAGTTAGGTCCAATTAAAGATATTGTACTACTTTGCGTGCAACCAGATGAACAGCATGGGCCTGATCCCCACACAACCCCATGGAGGACAATTGCCACTGTGACACTACGGGGCAAGCATGTGTAGCTGGCCACATGGTGGCAGGGAAGCCAGGCAGGCTGACCCCTGTCAGAGCTGCATCCATGACTTGGGGCTGGAGGCTCTGGCTCCTCCTGCGGTGCAGGATTCGGCCACAGCTGTTGGAGGGGTGGGGTGACGGAGGGCGTGTGATCCTCCTTCCCCCGCCTCACAGCTGATGGGAAAGAGGAGCCTTGGAAGAGCGTTCACCCTCTTCTCAGGCCCCTCTCCCCCTCAATCAGCTGTCAGGTGGATGGCGGGGGGAGCCTGAAAGAGCATTGGCTTCCCTTTTTTCCTCAGTCCACCTGACAAACAGTTGATGCAGTGGGAGGGGGAGACCAGCGAAGCATGTGTCCCTCTCCTCACCCCGACAAATAGCTAATCGGGAGAGGAGGAGCCCAGAGAAGCGCCGCCTCTTGGTCCTCCCTCAGCTGTTTGTTTGGGGTGGGGAGAGGGTTGCATGCACACTCCTGGGCTCACCCCACCCCCCATCAGCCTGACCAGACTGAGAGTGGGGGGAACATTGGGCAGGTCCGAGGCACACGAGCCACTGCATCATGTGGCTTGTTTGCCCAGGGAGAGCTAAGGCTACCTGAACTGTGGTAGCCTCCCCAGCCTGTCTCGTCTGACTACACCCCACGTCTGTATTGTCTCTTTCTTCTAGCTATTCAGGATGCCACATTGCAAAATGTGAAAGCGTGATTTTCACTTCTTCTGTGTAAAAATGATATGAAAGTTTTTAAGTAAAGGGGCAATGTGAGTAGAGCTGGTGTGGTGTAGTGGATAAGATGCTGAACTTGGCCCTGGGAAGCCAGAGTTCATTCTTGCCCTAGCCATGAACTCACTGGGTGGCCTTGGGCAAGTCACAACCTCTCAGCCTCAGTTTCCCATCTGTAAAATGGGAATGTGTGTGTCCCTGTGTTCCCATCACCCTTAGATTGTAAGCCTACTGGGCAGGGATTTGTCTTTGAAAATCTGATTGTAAAGCATTGCGTATGCCTAGTAGCACTATAGAAATGATTAGTAGTAGTAGTAGCTTGAGAAAACATATTTAGTCCAAACAAAATATTTTATCATCTTGACTAATCAAACTTCTCTTACATGGAGTTTTGGATTTCTTTCCCATCTTTTCCAGTCCCACACAATCTTCTAGGCTAGGTAAGAACTGAAATAGTAGTGTGAAAAGCAAGCAGGAGGAAGCTTTTTCCTTTTTCTCAAGCAGACTTTGTGATTCAGAATACTTGAAAGAAGCAAACAGAAGACCAACTAAATACTCAGTTGCGTGGCCTGCTGGCACAAGCTTTTCTAGACTATGGGACATCACTAACTCTTGCAAATTTAGGAAAGTTTACTTTAATAAGTACTACTGATTTGCAAATTTATTTTATTTATTTCTGTTTCTACCCTGCCCTTTCCCTAAGGCTCAAGGTGGCTTACATCACAAACTACAACAAAAATCCCTTTAAACAGACAGACAAACAAAGAAACCAACCTTACCCCGAAACCAGGGGTAGGAAACCTCAGGCCCAGTGGGCAAATGTGGCCCTCAACAAGTTTTTATGTGACCCCTTTCCAGTCCCTGGATCTGGTCCCTGAATCCAGTCTCTACCCCCAAGCACTGAAAACTGAGCTCGGAATAATGGAGCAGAGAGGTGGGCATGCGTACAATGGGTAGGGGAGAGCTCCACTGCACAGATCCATGATCCGGGCCCTCATTTTCCTGTATACACCCATTAAGCACCCCCAACCTCTATGTGGCCCCTGGAGCTCGTACTAATTTTCAGTGTGGCCCCCAGGACCGAAAAGGTTCCCCACCCCTGCCTTAAACTCACCCACCCCAACCCCTGTCCCTGTCTGCCAAACACTATGCCAAAAAGAAAAGTTTTACACTGCCTCCAGAATATGCTCAGGCTCTGACAGACATCTGGGGGAAGAGACTTAACAGTACTGGGGAAGCAACCAAGAACACCTCTCTGTGGGCCCTTGTACAAATGAGATTGGCAGATGGTACCCACAAGAGAGCGCTCCTGGCCAACCGAAGGGGTCGCAGTGGAGTATGGTAGGAAAGGCCGTCTTTCAGATATGTGGGACCCAAGCCATTTAGGGCTTTAAAGGTCAAAACCTAGAATTGTGCCCAGAAAGCTATAGGAAGCCAGTACAGACTGTAAAGCACAAGTGTAATGTGATTCTGGTGACCCACCCCTGAAGGGAGCCAGACTGCTGTGTTCTGTACCAGCTGCAGCTTCCGAACCTTCATCAAGGGCAGCCCCACGTAGAGCGCATTGCAATAATTGTAACCTAGAGGTAATGAAGGCATGGATGATGGTGGCCAGATCTAATTGGAAAGAAAGGACTGCAGCCTCCTCACCAGATGGAGTTGGTGAAAAGTGCTCCTGGGTCACCACCTGTTCAGCAACCTTCCCTAAAAAAGGAAGGTTAGAGATGGGGTGATAGCTAGCTACTGAGTCAATGTACAAAGATGGCTTCTTGAGCAGGGACAGGACAACCGCTGTATAAGGATGTCCGACAACATACCCTCTCAAAGGGAGGCATTGACAACCCCAGCCAGCAACAGTTCCAGTGTCTCCTGGCTGACTTTCACCAGCCAGGATGGACAGCGATCTAGTTTACAGCTGGCTGCCCCCATCATTCCAAGTACAATGCACCCAGTACCCCAGCTACTCGACTGTTTTCCTTTCATGGAGAGAAAAGGTAGACCTGAATTATAAATGCTTCAAACCTTTTGCAATAAGAATTAATTAGCACTACCTGATGTGCTGATATTTTGAAATCCAGTTTACTTCATGATTTATCAAATTACTGTCTTACCCAGAGCTGTCTAAACTGCTATTAGGATGAGATGTATTTGTCATCGTTGCATGGTTTATACTGAGTTTTTTTTATATACAGCTGTTCTCCATCTGAAATAGTGTGCCTTACATTCTCTTTCTACATTGCTACCTGTACAGGCAGCTGAAGAAGTTAGATGAAGATAGTCTTACAAAGCAGCCAGAAGAAGTGTTCGATGTGCTGGAGAAGCTTGGAGAAGGGTAAGTGTACTTACTATGTGCAATATATAATTTCCCCAAGAAAATCAGAATCATGTCTGATTGCAAAGCCCTCTCTTTTTTTCTTTTCTTAAGATGTCTTGGGTTTTGGAGATAATAGGCATTTTGAATCTAGTTGTTGGCATTGGGACACTTGAATAATCTGATTACTGTGGATATGTCTTGGCACCACTGAAGTTGGGGAGTGCATTGCCCGTTGAGTTACTGTAAGGCTTCATTCTTAGGGTTGTAAAAACCCATTTTTCAATTGAACTGTTAAGAGTCCCGTTGTCAGCTAATTTAATACTCAACCTACCTGAAATATAGGTTGTAGTGTTTTTAAATGACAAAAACTAATATTGGGTGCAAAGTTCTGTGCACCCAACCAAAGGGGTCTTACTTGCATGTAAGATTGCATTTCAAACAGAGGCTGCTAAATGCTATGTGCCTCTCTTAAGGTGCAGCAGTGTCCCTTCTTTTCCACTAGGTAATGTGCTTGCTGTTCAGGATTAGAGAGGGAGGTAACAAAGAGGCTGCACCAAATACTCTACTAAAGTAAAACAGTGATATAGCCCAATGTAATTGTGGAAGTTTCCCACTGAAAACCGGAGGAACAAAATTGATATTGCATCTGTACCCTTTGTCTGCCATCTCAATGCTGGCGCTTTTGCTGGTACCATCCAAATTTCGGATTGGAAAAGTCCAATGGATAGTAAAATTATAAAGACTATGTTCATATAATATACTTCCACTCTATTTTCCATTCCAATGAAGGGACTACTGTCTTCAGATATTCTCTTAGTGAGACTTCTAGCAGAGGTCTCATTTGTTGCAAATAATCAGTTTCCCCCAATAGCAACCTTTAGCTTAAGATACTGTGGGGTTTTCCGAATATTTATTTGCTAACACAGAAGCCAAAATAACTATTTATCGTAAGAAAAAAAGCAATGTAAAAGAAGACTGAAATGACAGTTACAGATGTTAAGCACTTGACTCATCAATCCATCTTGTATTTGTCACTCATTTGCACAATGGAGAAAATATCACCTCTGTATAGTAGCATATGAGTCTCTAATACAAAAAACAAAACTTGATTGGTAATCGAGAGGCACAAGCAAAAAAGATTAAATATGGAATACAAAACTTAGGTGAAAAAATACCTCCATTAAATAAGTGGAGAACTTTAAGAATTGTGCTAATGCTGAAGTCTGAAACTAAAGCTTTCTCATTTTCAGCTTTGTAGGAACGTACTTTAAGGGAGAAATATTTCCCAATTGAGGTTCAGCCTATTGTGTTCCTTTTTCATTTCCCCCCCACGCCAACACAGTCAGAGATTTTACAAGAAATGAACTTTATTAAAAGAGTGATTTTGATGCAAAAATTCAACAGTTGAATATTGCTGGAAGCAGTACTTAGATCGGACATACAAGAAAAGTAAATGAGAAATAAGATCCAGTAATGCATTAAATGGCTAACTTGGTTCCTGTTATTATCCAAAAGATAAAATAAGATATCACATAGGAATCCTTAAATCCTAAATCTAGATGGTCTACATGAAGGAACCCCTTCAAAAGGATGACTAGTCCTTCTGAGACAGTTTAGCTTGCCCACGAGGAGAAGATGGGAATGGAAACAGAAAGTTCTTGCTATCAAAGACTGTACCAAATGCTCAGGTGGCACTCAGAACTGAGTTCGGGGAGGGATTTGTGCACAGCTAGTGACTTTCAGCGCTGGGGCATTTCTTATAGACTAAGCGGAGTCACATATATGATGAGCCACAATGATTATTCATTAAGCTGGCCATCTTATTGCAATTTACTCAGGAAAAGGATCTGCGAGTGATTGTGGTCAATACACTGAAATCCTCAGCCCAGTGTGCAGCAGCAGTCAAAAAAGCAAACACAGTGTTAGGAGTTATTTACAAAGGAATAGAGAGTAAAACTGAGGATGCCATAATGCCTCTGTACAAATCAATGGTGCGACCGCACCTGGAATATTGTGTGCAGTTCGGGTCGCCCCACCTCAAAGTCATAGCTGAACTAGAAATGGTACAGAGAAGGGCAACGAGAATGATAAAGGATGTGGAATGGCTTCCATACAAAGAGAGGCTTGACAAACTGGGTCTCTTCAGCTTAAAGAAGAGAAGATTGAGAGGGGACACAATAGAGGTTTATAAAATCTTGAGTGGTGTGGAACGAGTAGGTAGGGAATGGTTATTTACCCTCTCAAATAGTACTAGAACTAGGGAGCACTTCATGAAACTAGTTGCTGGCAGATTTAAAACAAATAAAAGGAAGTACTTTTTCACTCAACGCATAATTAAGTTATGAAATTTGTTACCAGAGGACGTTGTCAAGGCCAGTAGTATAGCTGGGTTTAAAAAAGGCCTGGATAAGTTCTTGGAGAGTAGGTCCATTAATGACTATTAACCAAGTAGCTTATGGAGTGAACTTCTTACTGTCTGGAACTGGGGGTGAACAATGGGGATTGGATTGCCCATTGTGACTGTTCTTCTCCCATGCGATCGAGATTGGGCACTGTCAGAGGACAGGATGCTGGACTTGATGGACCATTGGTCTGACTCAGTACGGCACTACTTATGTTCTTACTACTAACTAAGGTAAATTTTCTACTACTTTTGAATCGGCATCCTTATCAGGCTTCTAACTCTTGTTGATACCTACCAGGTTGGCCGCTTGTCTCTCAGGTCTTTCTCTCTTGACATAATTTTAGGCTAACAATGTCACGCAACAGGCTAAACGTATGTCCCCTGTGCCATACTCTATATCCCTAGGTCTCAAAACTTAAACCAAACCAAACAGCCTCTAACAATAAGTAAACAGTCATTAAACTTAGCAATATGCCTTATAAGCAACCTATACCTTGTATCAGACACCTTTTGTTGGAAGCATAGTCATGTATATAATTAAGAGGTCCTCGTGTGTGGGTCTGTGTGCGAGATATATTATATGATATAAATATAAAATGGGTGGAGCTGGGAATAGGGAGGAAGTTGCTCTTTGGTTTATGACTTTATCAGCTTGCAGTCTTTAAAATTATATGATTGAGCCTCAACAAGATACATTTAAAATCATAAGAGATGCAGACAGCCTCCTTAAATGTAGTTGTCTGTTTTTAAAATAAAGCTTGAGTTGACCGCAACACTAATTGGTTCTAACAGAATCAGTGGAAGTATAGTTGGTATCAATTTTGAACTACCCACTGCATGGGTGAGGTTTTTGTCTTGGCTGTTCGTACTATTGAGAGAATGACGCTGAAGAACAAACGTCCTCGACCACAGCAATTACTTCATTTGCCCCCCTCTCCCCCCAAACAACAGAAAATTGACAACTATCTTATTGGGGGGGTTCAGAGATGTCCCTTAAAGAGGGCAAGGAGGGTGATAAGAAGGAGCCCCAGTGTAATTTACATTCACTCATGGATAGTTACAGGGGGGAGATGCAAGATCTGGTTTCATTAAATTTTGCAACCCCCTTGACAGAAATAAGTAAACGGGGAACGCTCGGCCGATTTGATGGCCAAGCATGTGCTGATTACAGCACAAACGGTGCAATATCGTTATACACAACTGAACTCCCTGACTTCAACAGTGAAAGAGTTAACCAAAGCACTGGCAAAGGTTACTCCTGTATTGCAAAAGCACGGCTCCATCCAACCCACTGAGAACTTGTATGTGAAGAATAAGAGAAGAGGGATAGATAAGAGGTCAGAGATAGGGGTGACCTCTTGGTTTTTGGTCAAGAAGGATGAACAGTTGGTTTTTGAGGTGTGGGATGCGCGTGGGGGGGAGGGGGACGGACACCCTGAATTACACTATAAGGAACAATGCAAATTGGCTTACTGTACTTCCTACACCATGTGGGAATCTACCATACTGGTTTACCCCTCTTGAAGCTGCTGAGCATCTAAGAGTTTTGTCTGGTCTATCGATAACCAGTAAAGAAATATTAAAAGTGGATGTAGTGGGTGTTAGTAGAGTACGGAGGCAGGTTATTTTGACTTGCAGACATATGGTGGAGGCAATTAAAGAGAAGGAGGAGCACTTGATGCAAAAGGGGGTATATCTGTCCTATGTATACAATAGCCAAGTATGTAAGATTAAAAACAGTATCCCCTGATAGGAGGTTAATGGGCAGGGTACAGTCTTTACCAAGTAAACCGCCAGAGATAGGGTCTCCCATATCTTCCCCCTAATTAATTTAACAAGGAGCTCCGTGTAGACATTGGTGAGAGAACAGGAGATGAAGATTCAGTTGGGTTCACCAAACCATCTCCCTAAGCTAATGCAACATGGTAATGTTTTGAATAATAGGCCTCCAGATTTAGATTCTAGATTTTACCTGAACAACTGTCTACCCTCTATAAGGAAATAGTAGTTACCAAGGGGAATGGCCAAGTGGTCAGCGCTCAGGAAAATAGGCAAAAGGAAGAGGAGGATTTTAGGGAGAAGGTTATATCTCCATTGCGGGACTCAGTCAGTTTATCTAAAGTGGGGACTAAGGAGCCATACATTGCTGGAGTACCCTTGGTTCAGTTAACCTCTACTCCATCTGAGAATAGGGTAGGCCCACAGGGTGGTGTGACGGCCTGTGAAATTGTTGTGAATAGTTCACTTCATTTAACTATGCTGGCATCGGAAAGCTCATTTGTACAATCAGAACATAGTTCTATTCGCCTGGCCCCATCAGTCTTGGTTACGTCACCTGTGAATTGCAATATGGCCAGGAATGTGTTGTCGGATATCGATTGACCCATACCAGAGTATTCCGGAGGAAGGCTTCAGATTGCCTCCTGGAATATTGCAGGTTGGGCTACTAAGTATAGGGATCCTGAGTTCTTGGCATATATTGCACATTATGATATTTTATGCTTACAAGAGACTTGGTGTACGTTGGAATTGGTAGATTTGGAGGGATATTTTACATGGATCTGGCCAGCGCAGAAGGAAAAAAGGGTGCCGGAGGGGAAAGGGGGGGGGGGGCAAAGGTGGATTCATGGTTTTGGTTAATGTAAAGGGCCAAGTACAGATAGAGGTATTGGAATGTATGAGCCAAGATATACTGGCATTACACATGAGGGCTGTGGCTTTGGATTGGTCCTTCCTACTGTTTAACATTTATAACCCCCCTGTGAACCAGAAAAATTGTTTTTAGTAATCCCTGGAAGAGCTTATTTTGGCATATCAACTAAGATATCCTAAGGAAGGAATATTGATGGTGAGGGATTTGAATGCACGGATAGGGTCGTCTGCTTCAGAAATGCTTTTAGTGCTTGGTTTAGAGGAAGGGGAGATTACCCAAATGGATCTTAATGCGGGTATAGTGTCATGAGACAGCAAAATAAACCAGGCAGGGAAAGAGCTATATAAGCTTTCCTTGGAACTAGCCTTGCGAATCTTAAATGGTAATAGCAGTGGGGACAGTAGAGGAAACTTTACTTTTTTTGGAAGAGGTGGGGAAGCGTATTAGACTATGCTTTGCTCTCTCTGGATTTAGAGGAACACACTTGCTACCCTTCTGGGTAGGGGACCAGGTGTTTAGCGATCATTTTCCATTGCTGATCGTTTTTTATTATGAGAGTTCCTCTCCCTCACCGTCTCTGCTCCCAACATTGCCTTGTAGCCCAGGGATCTCTGAGAGGAGTGTTTCGGGGAAGGTGCGTTGTCCAGTTTGCTGGTCCCAGACTGTCAAAACCAAAGTTCTGGCATTTCTGGAACATCCAGATACTCAATTAAGGTATGAATGCCTCATGACATCTACGGATGTACATCAAGCACTGGCTTTGTGGCAACTATATATGAAGGATATGAGTGTATTTGTGACATCTGCACCTAAAGTAAGGGCCCCTCAATTTAAAAGCTCAAATAGTTGGTGGGATAGGGACTGTATTTTATTCAGAGCTAGAGTGAGGAGAGCAGCTAGGGAATTGCATGCTACAAATAAATCTTTGGCTGTGGGAAACTTTAGGTGTCTTAGGAAGGAGTATAAGAAGTTGTTAGCCATCAAAAAGAAGGAATTTAATGTCCAACGCTGGCACTGACTTTTGGAAACCATAGAGAAGAATGATGTGCATTGTTTTTGGAAATGGGTGAATCGTATAAAGGAGGTGAGGATCCCCACTTCTGTCTGGTCAAGGCACTTTACCCAGTTGTTTTCAGCATATGAGCTAGAGCGTGCTGGTGCCCCTCCGCTGGTTAAGGACCTCCCTTTATGGGATAGGGTTACATCTGAAGAAGTGATGGAAGCTATTACTAAGCTTAAGAATGGTAAAGCGGTTGGGGTGGATTTTATTCCCGGCGAAGTATTAATGATATGCTGGTGATTCCTGAAACATGGAACACCAGCATTATAGTCCCTATCTATAAAAAGGGGACAAGAGTCACCCAGGAAGCTATAGATCTTTTAGTTTATTATGTATTGTTTCCCAAATTTACACCAGACTCGTATTGCCCTGAGTGCAAGCTTGGGTTACTGAGAATAATATACTTGAGGAGGAACAGGCAGGTTTTAGAGCGAATAGATCGACTATTGGCCAAGCTTTCATATTACAGCAATATCGTTGATAAATATAGCCACCATAACCGGAAGATTTGCTGCATTTATCGATCTTTCTGCAGCTTTTGATTCCATTTGTAGATCAAAACTCTGGCAGGAACTAGATTGTCTACAGATGGATAAACGCTTTACTGGCATTGATTAGCGCATTGTACTCTAAGACAACCTTAAGGGTTAGACCCTAGTGACTTCCTTTCGGAGTTGATCCAGACTGGCTGTGGTGTTCGTCAGGGTTGCTTGTTGGCGTCAACCCTGTTCAATATTTATGTTAATATGCTCATAGTAGAGCACAGAGATGCAGGATGCTATCCCCCTCCAAGAATTAGCAATAGGAGAGTGCATATGCTTATGTATGCAGATGATACGGTTTTGCTGTCACTTTAGTAGGCTGGGATTAGAAAGATCCGTGGCAGATTTTGAGGATAGATGTGGGCAGAGAAATCTCTTGATAAATCACGATAAAACTAAAGTCCTCGTTTTCACCAAGAGATTTGTAAATCAAGGTTGGTTCCTCCGGGGTCAAAGAATTGAGCAGGTGTGCAGGTACCGCTATTTGGGCATTACCTTTTACAACAGTTCTTGGTTAGCCCATATAGTGGTGGCCAAACAGAGGGCGAAGATTGAATCACTGGCCATTCAACGTTTTTTCTTTATGCATGACCAATGATGCGTTGCGGCTGTCAGAAAGATTATCGATGCAAAGCTCCTGGCAGGCATGTTATATGGTGCGCCAATTTGGGGCATTGAACATCAAGCACCTAAGTACCTTGAACCGGTACTCAACTCTTTGTGGAGACGAATTTTTGCACGTTCCCCTTCATCCAGTTCAGCATTAATAAATCTCGAACTGGGTAATCATTCCATAGCAGCCCATATAGTAATTTGCAAACTGTCATTCTGGGCAAGAATAAGGAATGTATCGGGTTCTTCCCTGATGGCCCAGGCTATGATTGAAAAACAGCGGGATAAAGTAGGGGGCAGGGATTACTGGTGGTCTGATGTGAAGAAGTGCATTTTGCTGTTGGACTTCTCAGAAGAATATTTTGTGGATAAACCAAGCAGATTGGTCATTAAGCTTATTAGACAAAGGGTTTGGGATGTAGACAGACAGAACCTGAGGGCCATAACTGCCAGTTCTCGGGTTTCCCCATTCTATAAATATTTGGTTCCTACTAGAAGCGGGGCTGCATACGTTTACTCACTATTGGACCCCTCTCTCAGGTAGGCTATGACGACCTTGCGATTTCAGACGATGCGGACGGTAGTTGTAGAGGGGTAGATATAAAAGTGTCCCTCTACAAGAGCGAATCTGCTTATGTGAGCAGGAGGTGAAAGATCTGGGGCATTATCTTTTGAATTGCCCTTTGTATGGGGAACAATGTACTTACCTGCAGGATAATATTGGTTGGGACTTGTCTTGGCCGAGAATACAACAGCTAATATATCTGCTGGGTGATAAGGTCCCTGTCTGCACTAAATTGGTGGCTATCCACGCTTACAGAATTGCTAATATTCACAGGAAAGTGGTAAAGGATAGCAATGCATCCAATGGGTCATTAGAGGCTGGTGTGTTTGAGTAGCTTTTCTGTTCGGTGGCTACCTGCCGGTATTCCCTACAGTATAGCTATCCTGAAGTATCATGTAATGAAGTATTGCTAGTATTGTGTTTTGTGTTGTTAATGCAGAATATTGTATTGACACTCCTTTGGTTGTTTTTTGGTTTTTTGTTTTGTTATAAAGATGTTTGTTTTAACAAAGATTATTTCCCTTTAAATATTTGTGCATATTGTTAAGGTCATGTGGCCAGCAATAAACGTATTCTTCTTAAAAAGAATCAGTGGAATCTTGAACTCTGAATAACTGACATCCAGTTAAACATTGATTTTAATTTGCAGGACTGTTTGAAATAGTTCTGCTCTAATTCCATAGTTGACTCTTTAGGAATTTCACATGATTGTGGTGGAGGGAAGAGTAAGAATTGCTGTGGTTCTCCTGGGCCGTGGATTTGAGACTTGTAGCATGATCTTTTGATCGTTTATTGCTGACCCTAGCTGTTACCACAGTGTAAGTCACATTGACGTAAATAGGACTTGCAGTGTTAGTGCTAAATGCCCTGAAGATCACACTGCTCATGAGAGCTAAGGATGAAGTTGGGCAGTAAGCCTTAAATTATGTGTGGAGGCAACGTGCAGTTGAGTTCATTCTTGCTACCCATTCATTTTTCTTTTTCTGTGATGGCCAAGGAAGATGACAGTTTTATTTATTTATTTATAATATATATTTTTTTATTTTTTATTTTTTTTGGAATATGTACTACTTCAGGCCTCTAAACTACAATAATTATTTCTGTCCACTTCTGGTCTCTCTCTCTTGGTTGTAATTCAGTCACCTTGAGATGGATTTTTATGTTCCATCACGAATCCATGAGCCATCTAATGCTTGTCAAAGGTACACGATTCAGCATAGTATTCAGAATCGAGCAATCTTTTTCTGTTGTAGAATTTTTTTTTGTCTTCACCAAGATTATAGGAGAGTTTACAAAGAGATGGAAACTATGATCTTGGCCTTCAGAATGTGGTGCTTTTTCTCACGTGTATGCAGTAAAGCATTCTTACTTGTGACGTCAGGATGGCCTTAGTCAAGGAGGGGCAATATGCCAAACTAGATGCTTCTCTGGAGCCATTATATAGTGTAGGGGGGACCTTTTCCTTCCCAGGGGCCACTTTGAAAATTAGTACAAGCTCTGAGGACTGCATAGACATTGTGGGTGGAGGGGCTTCAGGGATGTGCTCAGAAAGAGGGGGGTTCGGAGGGTTCAGATCATGTACCTGTTCCATGAATCTGATACCTATCCTTGTATTCTCTTCTCCCTTATCCTGAGCTGAGTCTGTCAGTTCTTGGGGGAACTGGATCCAGGGGTCAGATCCAGGAACTGGAAAAGGGCAACACAAAAATTAGCTACATGCCACGTTTGACCTCTGGGCCTGAGGTTCCCCACCACCATTGGTAAGGTTCCCCACCACCATTAGTAAGTGTGTATGATTGTGTTGTCGCTATTGGGATAAAGACAAATTCTATAATTTCCTAATTGCGTGGATGCGCTCGCCAGCTACCGACCTGTCTCTAACCTTCCCTTTTTAGGGAAGATTATTGAGCGGGCAGTGGCGCTCCAGCTCCAGGCTCATCTAGATAACATCGGGCTCCTTGACCCTTTTCAATCTGGGTTCCGCCCCGGCTATGGTACCGAGACGGCGTTGGTGGCCTTGGTGGACGACCTCCGCCGGGAGATGGATGCAGGATGTTCGACATTTCTCATCCTGCTAGATCTCTCGGCCGCTTTTGACACCGTGGACCACGGGCTGCTGTTGAGACGGCTGCGTGACCTGGGGGGTCTGGGCGGGACTGTTCTTGAATGGTTCCGCTCATTCCTCTCGGGGAGGAGCCAGCGGGTGGTGTTGGGGGAGGAAACATCGAGCCCCCGCGCCTTACCGTGTGGCGTTCCGCAGGGATCGATCTTGTCTCCATTATTATTTAACATCTATATGCAGCCCTTGGGGGAGGTCGTGAGAGGGTTCGGGGTGCGATGTCACCAGTATGCTGATGATACTCAGCTGTACCTCTCGTTTTCTACTGACCCAGACCCTGCTGTCTCGGTGCTATCCCAATGTTTGGAGGCCGTGGCGGATTGGATGCGGCGGAGCAGACTGAAGCTCAACCCAGATAAGACGGAGGTGATGGTGGTGGGGAGGGCGAAGGGGGTGGTGGCCCCCCTGGTTGGGGGGGTTTGCCCCCCTGTAGCTCAGCAGGTCCGGAGTCTGGGGGTCATATTGGACGCAGACCTGCGGCTGGAGCGGCAGGTGGAGGCAGTCGCTAAGGCTGCCTTCCGCCAGCTTTATCTGGTACGTAGGCTGCGTCCGTATGTCTCTGGCCCGGACCTGGCCTCCCTCATCCATGCCTTCGTCACCTCGCGGCTCGACTACTGTAACGCGCTCTACGTGGGGCTTCCCTTGTTCTTGGCCCGGAGGCTGCAGCTGGTGCAGAATGCGGCGGCCCGTCTTCTTACGGGGACGGGTCGCCGGGAGCACATTACACCGGTGCTCCGAGCGCTGCACTGGCTGCCGATAGTGTGCCGGGCCAAGTTCAAGGTCCTAGTAATGATCTATAAAGCCCTATACGGCCTTGGCCCCTCTTACCTTAGGGACCGCCTCGCCCTTCGCGCCCCGGAACGACTCCTGCGGTCTGCCGGGGGTGCCCTCCTGGAGGTCCCCCGTGTTAAGCGGGGGGCCACGATGGAGCGGGCATTCTCGGTGGTAGGGCCGCGGCTGTGGAACTCCCTTCCGGAGGAAGCTCGCCTGGCCCCAAGCCTTTTGACATTTCGGCGGAACTGTAAGACCTGGCTGTTTGCCCAGGCCTTCGGGAGGGAGGGTGGGGGGGTGTGATTTTAATCCCCCGCCCATTTATTTATTTGTTTTTCTAGCCCTGTTTTATATGATGTGTTTTAGATGATGTATTTTATATTTATATTTTGAAGTGAATTTTAATATTTTATTATTGTTGTTAGCCGCCCCGAGCTGCATTGCAGGAGGGGGCGGGATATAAATCTGTAAAATAAATAAATAAATATAAACACAATAAGCTATGGTATTGAAAAAGTGGATGGAATGAGGACTTTATTCCAAGGGACAGATGTCTCATAGCATGCAGTGACTTTAAGGTCTGTACTAGTAGTCAAGATTAAATGGCAGAATTTGTCTTTCACCACTGCAAGCTCTGGATGATGAGTAGTTTATGTGCATTCAGTAAATGCCGAGTTTAGGTTTTGACCCTGCAATTCAAATTGACTTTCAAAAGAAATTAAAATAGCTCATCTGAACAATTAAGTGATGATGAATCTGGAGGGACACCATTGACAAAAATAAGATACACTTCTAATAGTAAAGCAGCAGTTTTAAAACTTCTTCGGATCATATTCATACAAGGGGGAAAATATGAAATTAGTTTATTGGCATTTTGATAAGGCATTTTCAGTTATTGGGGCTATGGCAATTGTCAGTATTCTGTTTGTGACTTTGGGTGCTTTCTGATGAGACGTAATGCAAACCATTTACGTCTGTGAGAAACTCTGGGAGGCAAATGAAGCGCAGCTTTGGTCATGTGAGTAAGCAAAGCCGTGCGACTTTGGCAGTGATCATGTGCATGAGCCAGCTCTGCTTGCCGCCAAAGCCACGCAGCTTCGCTTTCTCACATGACCAAAGCTGCTCTTCATTTACCTCCCAGAGTTTCTCGCAGAGGCAAATGGTGCACATTGTCTCATCAGAAAGCGCCCTTTATCTCATGGTGCTGCAGATTCATTGAGGTTTTGCAAGTGCTGCTGTTTATGTCCAAGCTATATTATGTCTTCTTCCAAATCCAGCTGTTAGAATAATTGTTATATTAAATCATTAAATAGTGTTGATTTTGTTGGCATATACACCACCACATATAAGCCAAAAATGTGTGCTGATTTTTAGACTGTCTTAACTTTGTTTAATATTTGAAATCTTCTTTTATTATAGGTCCTATGGCAGCGTATTCAAAGCAATTCATAAAGAAACAGGTCAGGTTGTTGCAATTAAGCAAGTTCCTGTTGAGTCTGACCTGCAAGAAATTATAAAAGAGATATCCATAATGCAGCAATGTGACAGGTGAGTGCATGCAATGAGTTTTAATCATGCTCTTTACAGTACTTTCTGTGATTCTGCAGTTAAGTAGTTAAAGCCAGGAGCCATTGCATTATCTTAAATGTTTTGCTGAAATGAGAACAGCGGTTGCTCTGTTTAAAGGAGAACAGAAAACATTCAGTAAAACATGATTTCAGTTGAGCAAACACAGAATTGTGCTGGCCTTCACCCTCTCTTGTTAAGTAGTATCATTTGTTTGCAGCAGGTTGGTTTCAGACAGCCTGACTCTTCCAGTTGATCTCTGTCTGTTCTCCACTTGATAGTGGAGTGTGTCACATGCACAACTTAGTGTACTAGCAGCTGTGAAGGTGATTATTTTCATCTGTAAAACCATCACCATGATTTAGTGCACCAAAATATACATGTAAATCCAGCTGTATTCAAAATTACTCTCACAAGTGAGTGTATTTTGAAAATCAGGTTGCTATCTATCTTGCGGTAACAATTTCACTTGCTGTAGGAAAAAGAATTATGCAGGAATGTTTATGGAAAGCTTGGGTAGGCAATATTGTTTTGAAAGCCCTTTTGCAGAACATCCTTTCCCTTGTTCATTAGGCTTTTTTGAACTATCCACATTTAAAGGCCTTAAGATGAGGCTTCCATTTTGTCTCTCTTATGCACACTTGTCAGCAAAAGGGTGGTTTATTGTCTTGTTCTCTGCATTAAACACCCAATGGAAGCTCCTACATGGTGATAGATTTTTCTGATATTATCTAGAGAGAGTTATTCATAGAGTGAACTTTTGGTCTTTTGTTCTCCTTTTTATAGTCCAATTTTGACAGCTTTTGGCATTTTTTCAAAGGACAGTGTGTCATTCATGTGATCTCATATTAATATTAAGTAGGCTATTGCTTCTTGGGTGGTCATAAAATAGCTGTAGACCAGATAAACTGGACTGCTATACCGTATTGATCAGTAGCTCACTTTTTTTGGGGTTAGGTTTCTAAAATGCATTTTACCAACGTATGCTTTGGAATTAAATTGCAGAATAAAGAAAACAGGTGGTATGGGGTTTCCTTAAAATGGCTGATAAGAGCATCTCAGCCTTGTAATGTACTCAGCCTCAAGTCTGAGATCCCAAATGTGATCTTGGATTTCTTGTACTACTAAATGTAAAATTACATTGGTCGAGGAGCCTTTTCAGTGGCAGGCCCCTTGGTCTAGAACTCAATCCTCTTAGATATCCATCTTGGTTCCTCCCTCTTCACTATCAAGAAGCACCTGAAGACTTTTCTTTTTTATACTTCAGGTGCTTTTATGATCCACTGCAGGTTCCTCTTGATGTGCAGTATTGTTTCCTCCCTCCCCCTTTTTAAATGGTTTTTTAAAAAGGGTCTTACATGGATTTTAAGTTTGACTGTGTTCTATTGTAGTAAAGCCATTTGGCGAAGAGGGAGGGGTTATTTATTATTCATTCAGTGACTTTCTTTTTCTCTAATTTTCCATAGCCCCCATGTAGTCAAATATTATGGCAGCTATTTTAAGAACACAGACCTGTGGATAGTCATGGAGTACTGTGGAGCTGGATCTGTATCTGATATCATTCGATTACGAAATAAAACAGTATGTTCCTTTCCTTTTGTGAGCAATATTATAATGTCAAAATTAAGGTATCCAGTCATAATTAGATATTGTGCCGAATACCAAACAGCTATGTAGTAATGTATAGAGTCCTTTAACCTGTCTCTTCAGAGGTGCTGTATACCCATGGCTGCAGTTGGCTTCATTGTGAGTTCAAGGCACTCGACACATTTGAAAACCAGACTGCTTATTGCTAAGGGGTCAAATTAGTTAGTCAGTATAATTAATTTGGGAGTAAATCTTCTGAGAATAAATGAATTATTGATATTCCCCCAAAACAGACCATTTTTAATAGCCGACATTGTGTATTCCTTAGTGCTTGGTTATGTGGCAGTACAAGCTCCTTCTTAGGAAAGGGCTATGCCCCATAGGCCTTGTCCAGATGTGAGAGTTCCAAGTGTGTGGTACACGTTGCATAATTACTACCACCCCTTACTGCCTCGTACTTGAAGTTGTCAGATTCGCCATTAACTTGCTGTAATTCGCAATCAACCAGGAAGTATTGAGCAGCATGGGTTTGTGGGATTTCTGGGCGCTGGGCTGAGAGAGGGGTACCACAAACAAGCATTCAGATGTGATAGTACTGCATGGTAGGTCTGTACCACCTAGGGTAAAAGCACATGTGATGGCAGCAGACCGCCAATACAAACTGGCCCAGGTTGGGAGACCACCGCTACCATGGCTGGGGATGGCTCAGGCTACTGCCCAGGCAGTAGCCACACAGACGTGCCTGTGGCCGTCCCCGTGCCACCACTGACCCCTCCCCCACCATGATGGGCAGCCATGGTGGACCTGAACTGGCCCAGATCACAGTGGATCAAAACGAATGTTCTAACCCACTGTGGCCTGCTTTGCCCCAGTTGGTCAGGCCCTAGCCCAGGTTGTTACTTCCGCTAGTTGCGGAAGTGAGAGCCAGACCTAGTCACCAGCATGAAATGGGATACGCCAGGTCAACATCTGGCAGCCATAAACCAAACGTGACAGCTGCCTGTGGGGCAAAGCGGGCCACTGTCATGTCTGGTTTTACCTCTGGTTTATACCTGTTGGCCTACTAAAGGGTGCTACTGCATAACCTGTACTTCTCAATATCACACACATCAGATCTGAATGTTCACAGACTACTACATAGTAATTCTGGTATCCCTATCCCTCACATTGCATCTGAACAAGCTTGATTGTCTTATGTGCTGCAAATGTGATCAAATAAACCAGTTGCATAGTATGTAAATGCTACTGTATATTGATGAAAGATAATTTATATAACTTTCTACTGGCAAAAAGTCTCTCTAAGCAATATCCGTCACTACTAGGTTGAGTTGATTGTTAACTCTTCTCTCTTCTTTAGTTGACAGAAGATGAAATAGCTACAATAGTACAATCAACACTTAAAGGACTTGAATATCTGCATTTTATGAGGAAAATACACAGAGATATCAAAGCTGGAAATATATTGCTAAATACAGAGGGGCATGCTAAGCTTGCAGATTTTGGGGTAGCAGGTCAACTTACAGTGAGTATAAAAAAGCTTATCTAAAAACTTCTCAAATTTTACCTGCATTTACAAGTCATTCTGCAATTTCTGAATAAAATTAAATTCTAAGTAATTCAATAAGGTGGTCACACAGACCTGAGCCAATGATGGAACTTGCAAGAGGGTGCTCTCTGCTGATTTTAAGATGATGTAGGGGGACAAAAGGAGGAAAGTGGTCCTTTAGATATGTAGAGACCAGGCCGTTTTGTTTGTTTGTTTTTGTTCGTTTTTTGCATTTATATGCCACCCCCTCCTGCACAAGCAGCTCGGGGCGGCTAACAACATTTTAAAACATATAAAATTAACCCCACATTAAAATAACCCCACAATAAAATCCCCACCCTAACCCAACCCATCCATCCCGTCTCCCTTGGAAAAGGCCCGGCAGAACAGCCAGCTCTTACACTGTCTACAAAAGGAGGGGGAGGTCTATGACCAGGTGGACCTCCAGCGGGAGGGAGTTCCACAGCTGCGGAGCGGCCACCGAGAACACCCTCCTCGTGGTCGAAACCCAGGGAACCTCAAGGAGGGGTGCCCCCGGCCGACCGCAGAGGCCGATCCAGAATCTGGAGGATGAGGCGATCCTGCAGATAGGTGGGGCCCAGGCCATTTAGGGCTTTAAAGGTCAAAACCAACACCTTGAATTGGCCCGGAAGACTATCAGCAGCCAGTGCAGAGAACGGAGCACTGGAGTAATGTGCTTGCATCGACTCGTCCCCTTAAGGAGATGAGCTGCCGCATTCTTGTCCTGTTAGATCTCTCGGCTGCTTTTGATACAGTGGACCATGGGTTATTGCTGAGACAATTGTGGTCCCTGTGGGTGGTGGTGGTGGATGGGACAGTCCTTGGATGGTTCCGCTCATTCCTCTCAGGAAGGAGCCAGCAGGTGGTGTTGGGGGCTGAAACATCTAGCCCCTGGGACCTCTCTTCCGGCATACCGCAAAATTCTGTTTTGTCTCCGTTATTGTTTAACATCTATATGCAACCCCTGGGGGAGGTTGTGAGACGGCTTGGTGTGTGTTGCCACCAATATGCTGATGACACCCAGCTGTACCTCTCTTTTTTTACTGACCCAGGCCCTGCAGTCTTGGTGCTTTCCCAGTACCTGGAGGCAGTGGCTGACTGGATGCGGTGGAGCAGACTGTGACTGAATCCCGATAAGACGGAGGTGATGATGGTGGGTCGGGCGGTGGGGGTGATGGCTCCTCTCGTTGAGGGGTCTGCCCCCTGCTGGCTCCCCAGGTCTGGAGCTTGGGAGTCCTGTTGGACCCCATCCTTCGGCTGGATTGCCAGGTAGAGGCAGTGGTGAAGGGAGCCTTTCGCCAGCTACATCTTGTGAGGAGGCTCCGGCCATATGTTTCGGACTCCGACCTGGCCACCCTCATCCATGTGTTCATCGCCTCGAAGCTGGATTACTGCAACGCACTCTACGTGGGGCTGCCCCTGGTGACGGTTAGGAAGTTGCAACTGGTGCAGAATGCGGTGGCCCGTCTTCTGACAGGGACAGGTTGGAGGAAGCATATAACAGCAGTGCTCCGAGGTCTGCACTGGTTGCCTATAGCATTCCAAGCCCGATTCAAGGTGCTGGTTTTAACCGTTAAAGCCCTCTATAGCTTGGGCCCCTCCTATCTGAGAGAGCACCTCATTCCTTGGGTCCTGGGGTGATCTTTGCGGTCCACCGGGGTTGCCTTCTTGGAGGTCCCCCGGGTTAGCCGGCGGGGCCACAATGCACAGGGTGTTCTTGGCGGTCGCTCCGCAGCTGTGGAACTCCCTCTCCGGAGAAAGCTCGACTGGCCCCGAGTCCGTTGGCCTTCCGCCAGGCCTGTAAGACCTGGCTGTTCGTCCAGGCCTTCAGGGAAGGGAGTGGATAGGGGTGGGGGAGACGGGTAGTGAGTGGGGGGCTGGGTTGGGTTAGGGAGGGTTTGGGTAGGAGTTATTTTAATCTGGGGGTTTTAGGTTGTTTTAATTGTGTATTATGTGTTTTTAAAATGTTGTTAACTGCCCCGAGATGCTTGTAGCAGGAGGGGGCAGCATATAAATTCTAATAATAAATAAATAATAAATTCTGCAACAGCTACAGTCTCTGGACCATCACCAAGGGTAGCCCCATGTAGAGCTCGAGTAGTCTAATCTTGAGGTAATAAAAGTTATGGGCTTTATACGTCAAAAACACCTTGAATTGTACGCGGAATGCTATTGGCAGCCTCGCCTAGACGTTATTAGGGTATGGTATTTTTGTTATAAGATTGTTTGCTGCCTGGACTGCATTATTTGTCACATGGATGGCTTTATTTTGTAAACCAAACAATTTTGTCTTTGTGTTATGTGAATTGTTTGTTGTATATGTTCCTTGTCAAGGCTAAGGCCAGTACAAGAATAAAGAATAACTAACTATTGGCAGCCAATGCAGACTCTGAAACACTGGTGTTATGAGGTCCCGGCATGCCCACCCACCCCTTGGTCAAAAAGCAGGCTTTTGTGTTCTGCACAAGCTGTAGCCCCTGAACAGTCTTCAAGGGCAGCCCCACATACTGTGAACTTCTCAGATTGTAAGCCCTAGGGGCAGGGACCCTGTCTATTTTATTACTTTGTAAAGTGCCATGTACACTGCTGGCGCTATATAAATGTTTGTTAATAATAATAATAATAACTAATGATACAAATCATCCCCTGCTATTGGCTAATGGGTTCTCATACATTTCTGCCAATGTTTTACAATCCTGATGTGCAACTCACTTTATATTTCAATCTTACCGAACTTAATTTATTATTGTGACTTTCCCCAGGCCACCCAGTAAGTCCATGGCTAAAATGAGATTGGAGCTTTGATTTCCCAGGTCCGAGTTCAATGTCTTATCTAATAGACTACTCTGGGAAGGTACTATTTGTTTCTCCTGCTAAGTAGCCTGTTTGTTTGCTGTTTTTCCCTGTTCATTCTAGGATACTATGGCAAAGCGGAACACTGTTATAGGAACCCCATTTTGGATGGCTCCGGAAGTGATCCAAGAAATTGGATATAATTGCGTAGCGGACATCTGGTCGCTGGGCATCACTGCAATAGAAATGGCCGAGGGAAAACCACCTTATGCTGATATTCATCCAATGAGAGTAAGTGCTACCTACTTTTAAAATAATAGCAATTTCAGAAAGTGCGCTGGTTTCTCCACACATTTTTAGTAGCCGTTTACTTGGAGGTGGTGGAATGAGCCTTCAAGTTTGACAAAACTACTAGTGTGTTCACTAGTATGCCCATTCAGATACCTTCTAACATTTCTTTTACTGTGGGGGGAAATGTAATGTATTTTATAGAGGTGGGACCCCGAGGCAATTACTGGATACCGGATTTACCGGTTTTCCGGTTCTCAAAGAACCGGATTCTCGGATTAAATCCGGTATCCGGTACCGGTTTTATTCCATTGATTTCAATGGGGCACTGTGTCCCCATTGAAATCAATGGAATACAATTCCTCCCCCCTCCC
>QEPC01011641.1:181079-192251 GCA_003113815.1 Sphenodon punctatus
CCCCCCTTCCACCCGCGCAGCCTGGACTCGGAGTTTTTTTAAAAAACTTTTTTGGTGGGACTTTTTTACATTGCAGCCATTCATTTAAATGGCTGCAATGTAAAAAAATCCGGTACCGGGAATCCGGTAACGGGACCGGATTTCGGGTAATGCCGGTACGCCCGGGACCGGATTTCGGGTAATGCCGGTACGCCCGGGACCGGCATTATCGGATACCAGATTTACCGGCATGCCCACCCCTAGTATTTTATCTCTTCTGTTCTACTGTGCGGGGTACAAATATTTGTACCTTGATCTGTTTGGAGGGGCATGTATATACATTTCAGAAAACATACATTATTTTGGCCAATGTTTATACATTGGCCAAAACATTTCAGAAGTATCAAACGTTTGAAATGGTTTAGTAGATGTCCCAGAGGGTCTTGGTCATCTTTGCATGTGTTTCCTCTCTGAACTCTGGTACATTGTGTTGGCTTGTTTTCTGCTTTGTTTTATTTTCAATTCAGTTTATTATTATAAATGCATATACTGTCAAGTATTGTGCAAGAGAATAAATTACAAAAAAACCCAGATAAAATAAACTAGAAAAGAGAAATCTATAAAAACATCAAAACAAAGAAAATAACTATAAAATTCCAGAATATAATAAAAATTATACAAAAGGCGATGAAAAACAGACAGCAGGCAACTGATAAACCTCATATTGGTAATCTAACCCTGACCTGTATGATTTTAAAAGCAAACAAGCCAAGGTTTATAATAACCCTTGGAATTTAGCTTTAAAGGAGCCAATTAATTGCTCCTTTTTATTGAAAAAAGGAACTTTCTTCAGCAGAGGATAGATCAAGGTTTCTCTTCAGTCACATTCATCTAACAAATACAAAATATCTAGGGAGACCCAGACATCTTCCCAAAAGTAAAGTGGTGTTTTGTTTTAGTTCTTACTAAATCAGTTGGCACTAGAAGAATATCTTTCTTTTCAGGCAATTTTCATGATTCCTACAAATCCTCCTCCAACATTCCGGAAGCCAGAGCTCTGGTCTGATGAATTCACAGATTTTGTAAAACAGTGTCTCGTGAAGAGTCCTGAGCAAAGAGCCACTGCCACGCAGCTTCTCCAGGTCTGGTATTTGTTGTAGGGGTGTACTGAGAGAACATGAAGTTAAAGGACAGTTGTCTTTTTGTCTACCAGAAAAACTGCCATGCAGACAGTGTTTGAGTGTCCATTTCATGACACTGGTTTCGCTCTTGCTTCCTCAATGCAGTTTGTAGTGATTCAAAACTGAAAATATCATGCTCCAATTAACCTTTAGGTGGTTCTGCAGAATTTAGAGCTGTCCTTGCTTCTTATCCCCCTAGCTCATGTATGAATCTTTGTGCTCACAGGCTGGTTTTAGCATTATTCTAGAAGGAAACGTGGAGACTTGGCTATTAACCCACTCAAACTAGCCCTGTTCTTGGAAGACTTTTCTGAATATTTCTACCTTGCTTGATTTCACAAATAACTACTATTGTAGGAGTTTGATTCTGCTCCTTCCTCATTTGAGGCTGTCATTTATTGGGATGAAGCAAAGTTTGGCCATCTCTAAAACACATTTTGGATATCTGACCTTTTTGGAATCTCAAAAAGGGGAAGCTCCTGGTGCTCATCACCCTTTTATAGCAGCAGTCATTGTTTCCAGTCTTTATTTCAAACTAGCAAATTTTCATTGAGACAAGATAACTAGATGGAGTTATATGGTTCTAGATATGTGTATTTTTGAAGAATTTTTTTTTTTTTCAGCATCCATTTGTTAAGAGTGCCAAAGGAGTCTCAATCCTACGAGACTTGATTAATGAGGCAATGGACATTAAACTGAAACGCCGGGAAGCACAGCAGCGTGAATTATATCAAGAGGAGGAGGAAAACTCGGTGAGTTATTTAATAAATGAAGCAGTGGTGCTGTTGTTACGTGTAAATGGGCATGTTCTCCAACCTGTTCTGGAATACTGCACACGTTGCAGTGTCGAGACCCACTTCCTTCTGGAAATTGGCTTTGATAATAATAGGATATGATATTCAACTGACGTCTTCTCCGGGGGTTCCTGCTCAACCCATGTTCTACATAATCTCTGTATGTACCCAATCTCTCGCCTTTATATTGAGGTTGGATAATGAGATATATGCCTCAGTACAAGCCTAACACTTAATAATGGGGCACAACAAAATTAATAGTCAAGCAAGTTACTTTTAAGATATGTTTGTGACAATAAATTTTCCCTTGTAGGATCAACCTTTTCCTGTAATAGTGAGAGATTTTGTTAGACACCAGGACTCCACAGAATAGACTTCTAATGTTAATTGTTCTAAAACAGAGTGTCCTGTACTGCTGTATGACAGAACTACATTGTTTTTCGTATTGTTTTCCTGATTTAGAAACCCCTTTATAGAAACTTCATACTGTACAATAGAAACAGGTACAAATTTAAGGTGAGGACCTGTGTGCTTAGAGTTGTTTTTGTTGGGGATGTGCTGTGATTTGGGCTCTCTGCTCTTTCTGTCAAGGGACTGACTCTGGCTTTGCAAGCTGAGTGGCTGACTTGTTTGGAGCTCCAATCTTGATTTGTGAGTGTCCAGTGAAGTTGCAGTGTGTAATAAAGAAAAGCATGTGGAAAGCCACTCTAAGCATGCTCTGCTTATTTCTGCCTATTTCAATGTGTCCAGATATAGCAAGTAACAGAAGCTTTTCTTATAGATCAATCCTTTTCAAAGACTATATTTGAGTAGCATGTCTTGCAGTGACCTATGGGTATATCTTAAATGCATTGTTTCCTCCTTGTCCAGTTTTGGGCTATTCAGTAGTTCAGAATGTTGATGTCAACTGGGTGTAGGGCAAATATAACTGTTCCAGCTTAATGGAGCTGTGATAAAACTTTGCAAAGCTGATAACATGGTAATTGGGAGAGCCCTCTTAAATGCATGTGCTGTCTGCTGGTTCCTCTGGCCTTCCATACGAGGTCTGCTGGAAGAGCATAGTTCCAAAGGCTTTGTAACACCATGTCTTGAGTTTTTCCTTCTGCAAGCTATTACTACAGGAAAATCAGTCCCTTCTTGCAAGAAAACTATTTCCCCACCTCATCTTCGCTTTTTGCTGTTTTTCTTCTGGGCAGTGAGTCTAGCTTGGACTGCAAGCACTGTTACTGGAGCTGAAGGATATGTATGCCACAGAGAGGCAGCAAGCATCCTTTTGCTATACTAACAGCAGTCACACCTAGTGGCATAGCTCACCTGCGTGCTTAAAACCCACAATACTAGCTCAGGTCACCAAGGTCACAGTATACACACATGCATATAGATAGACTTCATGGACTTAGAGCTCAAGCAGTTACTGTGACTGATTTTTTTTAATCTTTGGAAATTGGTGAGTTACACTAGCTATTATTGCAAGCTTATTTTAGTCTACAGATAAACTTCTGTTCTTGAGACCAGGAAATCATTTCAGGTTAGGTAGGAAGTAACATATCCAAGAAATTAAATCAGTGTTGTGACTTTGGTCACTGACTTTGTTCTCACAAGGGTTTTAAATATCCATGTGTTCATGAAGCATTCTTGTTGGACCATTTGTACTGTATTTTGAATAATACAGTAATGTTGCTGCCTTTTGTAGAATGTCCAACAGACTGCTCTATGGCATAATCTACATTTGTTTGCTGGGGGGAGTCATTTGTAAGAGATACATGCTACCTGCCATAAAGTAATAAACCTTCCTCCCGTAAAGCTTACCTACAGTGGGGCCGATCCCATGCCCTGCACACGCTGCACGCATCCTGCGTGCGCGCACGTGTGTGTAAACCGCACGCGTCTCCACAGGGATTGCATTGTGTCACACAGATCCCGCTTGGGATTGTGGCCAGTGTATGTGGTGATTTAGATGATGATATAGGGTAACAAATAGAAAAACAAATTCCCTTTGAAAAATAACTGGATTGGATTTTTGGTTTTAAGTTAACTTTTTGCAGCTTTGAAAATTGAATTAAATTCCATAAAAGTGTAACATCCCTAGCAATAGACTTTTTAATAAAAAATATCCCTGTTTTTAGGAGTTTAAGCTTATATCTTCAAACATGCACACATGCCTTCTTGACTGAATTCTGCTTATATCTAATGAGTCTTCCGTGACCACCTATTATATGAGCAGATGGTCTTGGCTAGCCTAGATCTGGTACTGCTGGTATTTTAATGCTCTCAGTGCATCATCTGTCCACTGTTGATGCATGAAGAACAGAGAAGATCTCATTTCCCATTTGGGGAATACAAAGGCAAAAACAAGAGACATTTGAAAAGGTTCATTTTCTGAACTTTGTACAGGTTTTTGTTATCGATTCCAAAGAAATATCAATAAGATGGTATGAGTTCCCTTTGCATCCAGTAACTGTTCATAAGATTATTGTGTGATCAATTGGACTGTTTCATACCTCCTTTCAGGAAGAAGATGAAACTGAAACTGATTCAGGTACCATGGTGCGAGCAAGTGGAGAGGAGACTGGTACAATAAGAGCTGCCAGTACAATGAGTGATGGAGCCAATACCATGATAGAGCATGATGGCACTCTGGAATCTCAGCTGGGTACGATGGTAATAAACACGTAAGACGAGGAAGAGGAGGGAACCATGAAGAGTAAGTTCCCTTTTATTATATATAATTATTGACTTCTCATGTTAGTGGAAAAAATGTGTTCATATACGTGCAAAAATACGGCAAAGACATAGAACAAAATGCTTTCCAGCAGCATGAGACAGCTAAATAGAAAAACAAGTAGAATGGGTAGACTGTTAGTCTGAAGTATTGTAATTCAGGATTTTTTCAGTTAAAGAAACATTACCTTTAACCTTGCTTAGCCTGTGAGAATGTTAATTTGTGGTGGTAGTAGTAAGCTGTGTATTGCAGATACTTAATAGTATTCTGACTTTCCTCAAAAAATCATTATAAATTGCCAGTTTAACTAACCTGGCCTTCTTAATTTTGATTTGCTTTCACTGAGGGAAGGTACTCCACACTTCCCAGCTGTAAACCTTCTGCTTATGCTGGTACTGTGATGTAGCACAGAATAGGTGCTATCTTGAGTATTATTATGGCCCTTTTCACATGAGACGCCCCACCCCTTGCTCATCTGGGTGGGCATGGGGGGGGCATCTGTGTGACCACCGGTGTGGGTGGTGGGGTGCATACGTGGTCGCACACTCCACCCATCTCCACCGATCCCCCCCGTGTACGGGGGCATCGGTCAAAATGGAGTTGCCTCAGTGCATGTAGATTGGTGGAGCGAGGTGTGCGTCTATGTAACCAGCTGCCCACGGACCACGGCACAGACCCATCCCCCACCACCACCACCACGGTGCCTCCCGACCCATGTGAAAAGGGCCTATGTTTCAGGTAGTAGGTCTGAGAACTACACAAGGTTGGGAGAGAGAACATACCACTAGGTAGAACTCTTCTCTTTTCAGTCAGTGAGAATCCATCTAAGCTGGACCTGAAGAAATTGGTTGCGTAATTGTGGTCCCTCCATGTGTTATATTGAAACCTAGACTCTTGTCATCTGAAAAATACCTGCTGTGCATAGCAAACAGGGTGGTGGGGAGACAACCCTTGAGGCAAATAAGGCCCTGTCGTTTAATATAGACATGGAATCTAATTAAGAGTTAACCCATGACCCAAAATATTGTCTGACTGGTAGTGGTCAGGCCGCGTTAGAAGGTGAATATTGCATGGTATGCAAACTTCAGAGCGTAAAAACAAACGTGATTGTGGCCTACTGTAGCCTGTTTTTTCATGCTTTGGCCCATGAGCCACCCGCATGTCTGTCAGCCCAGCCGCATATCAGCCTGGGCTGGGTCTGCTGTGACGAGCAGTCATGGCTGGCACAGTAAATGGGTCTTGGGCCCCAGTCATTTGGCACTTGCATTGCTTGAATGTGCAAACTAACATGCCATGTGATGGACTAGATTTCTACCCCAGGCTGGGGTTAGAAATCTATCGTTTGGTAAAAAGTATTGGGCTAGATTTCTACTCCAGGGCTTTTTTGTTCACAACACCACCACCACCACCACCACCCCCGCCCGCCTCCACACACACACACACACAAACAGTTAATGGTAACCAACTTTCCTTTGAGACTATTGTGGACCTGGATGCAGGTGACAGTGTCCTAAAAGGGCAAAGTTTGTAGAGCTACTAACTTGCAAGATTTTGCAAGAGGTGTGTACCCAGGGTAGGAATTCACTCCAAGACAGAAGATGTGGGTTTTAACCCTCACGTTACATTGTAGGTTTAGGCTTTCTTTGTTTAAAGTCAGTTAATAAATGGCAATGCATAAGAACATTTAGCAACAAAAATGTAAGTATGTGGGTTAAGATTTGGAATAATGTACATTCTATATTTGACAGTGTTGATGCCAGTCTGTTATGGAATCCGTTGTAGTGTGTATATATAACCAAGGCCCCGATTCTTCTGCAAAAACATTTCAAAAATTCTGCGACCCAAAGTTCAAAATTCTGTGACCCAACAAAGTTGCAAAACATGTCTAGAAAAATTAAAAACGAGTTGTTTGTTTATTTGCAGTACTGACAGTTATAATTCACCTTAAAAAAAAAATACACATGGCAATGCAGACAGCACAAGACCCCCCCCCAAAACACATGGCAATGCAGACAGCACAAGACCCCCCCAAAAAACACATGGCAATGCAGACAGCACAAGACCCCCCCAAAAAAAAACACATGGCAATGCACAGGGCACAACAAGACACACACACACACACACACACACACACACACACACATGCACCCAACACATGGCAATGCACAGGGCACTGCTGTAACACCCCCACCACCACCAACATGACTTCCCCTCCCCAGCTGCCAGGACTTGCCTCCCCCCTTTCCAGTTTTGAAAATGAAGTGCAACTACGGCGGCAGCAGCTGCTCCCCCGCTCATCCCTACCCGGCTCCCAGTCTCCTCCCGGCCGCTCCAGCAGGGCCTCTCAGAGCAGCACAGCCAGATGACATCATCTGTCTGCGTCGCCCTGAGAGGCCCCATTGGGAGGGGCCAGGAAGAGGCCGGGAGCTGGAAGCCAGGTAGGGACGAGCGGGGGAGTGACTGCTGCCGCTGCTGCTAAAGCACTTCATTTTCAAAACTGGGACAGGGGGAGGCAAGCCCTGGAGGCTGGGGAGGGGAAGCCCCGAGGGTTTGTTCATTCCCCTCCCCCTGTCGAATCTCCAGCCCCGCGTCTCCCCAGCGCAGGCTAGAAATTCTGCGCTGGGGTAAGCGGGGCAGGAGATTCCACGGGGGTTGGGAATTCTGCAGGAAATCTGCGAGTCGCAGACCCGCATTGCCCTCGGGGCCCTGTATATAACCTCATTTACTGTTCCAACCCTATCCATTAGTATTGGGGTTTGTCCTCATTTATCTTTCCAATCTCTATGCTATCCTATTTGGAAATTTTAAAATTAGTACTTAGAATTTAATTATAGTGTCCATCACCAACATGGAAGCTGTTTTTTTTATGAATAATTAAGCATTGTAAGGTTTGCCCTGTTTAAGTTTTTGCAGGGTTTTTTTTTTGGTCATGCATATCTGCCTGGGGAAATCATATTCTAGTGGATGAAGTCCGGTAAGTTGGACTCAGGGTAATGTCCCGCATCATCCACTAGGAGGCAGCACTAATCTGTAAGCGTCGCATTGGGAAGCTCTCTCTCCTCACTCTCCAGTTTTAGTGTCTGCCTCAGAGCTAGGGGTAGCGTCGCGTGTGGGCTCCGCTTCCCTTCCTTTTAGAGGGACCGAGGCGGACCCGGTAAGCCTAACATAGGAAAGGGTAGACCTTTGGAGCTCCCGGGGATTCCCGGGGCGCGCACAAGAGAGCTGCCACTTTTTTGCCAGGGCTGGCCTCCGGGTACGGACCCTTGAGCGTGGCCGCCAGGGGACGATATAAGATGGCGGAAACCGCCAAAACCAGGCACGCAGCCTGCTCAGGCACTGCACCAGCCGCTAATAGACGGCCAAGCAGGAGCGGCATGAGCAACCGAGGTTGCTGACTTGGTGCATCAGGCCGAGGAGCAGTCACAAGCTGGCTCTGGCTTGGAAGGGGAGCAGTCCTCAGCATCCCACCGGCCAATAAGATCCGCCACAGAGCTGGACCCAGCTCAGCAACTCCAAATGATCTAATGATCCAGGCCATTCATGGCCTAGAAAGGCTAAAGCCACTCCCTCGGCGAGCCCGCAAGAGGCACAGATCCCCTCCAGAGTCCCAGCCTAAGAAGGCTAAAGGGCAGTCCAGGATGGTGGGGAAAGGCAAGCAGAGGGCCACCACAGGGGCTAAGAAACGTAAAGAGTCCCTCAGGGAGCTCATGGGCTACTCTTTTGAGGACACGGCAGACTCTGGGTCTCCCGTGGGAGAGGTCTTCTCAGAATCAGGCAGATAGGAGCGTGTCTCCTCCTCCGGTTCCAAAAAGAGGCAGGAGGAGAGCCCGTAGACAAAGAGCCAGCAGGAGCTCATCTGGGGGTGAGGAGGGTTTCATCCCAGTCGGATGTCTCCCTAATGCATGATTCCACCCAGGGCTCGGAGCAGCCAGTGGAGGTGAAGGAGATGGGGGAGGGAGCTTCCCTCGGGTCTGGGCCCCAACGCATTACCCCCAAGGTACGTGACAAAAAATCCTCTGAGTCATCGCTCAAAGGCTCAGATAGGGAATATATCCCCAGGATGGATGGCAGAGAAAAAGGGCTTCAGATGAACAAGGCATTTGAGAAAATTATTAGAGCTCAATGGAAAGTGCCTACATGACACTCTAAGCTTTCCAAGGCACAGCAGACGCTTTATGCCTTCCACAAAGACTGCGATGATGTATTTACCACGCCTAGGGTGGACGCAGAGGCCTCCTCATGTTGGGAAATAAATGAGGTGGTGTGCCTCAATTTACCCCAAACAGGATCGAAGGTTGCCAATAAACATGCTAAAGTATGTGGGTACAACTCTATTTTATTGGATAGACACTTAACATCTAGACAGGACAGTGTTCTCAGTTACAAACCCCAGTAACCCAGGATATCTTGCGTGTCAGATGCAGAGTGCGAGATGCAGGCTGGTTCAGAGGAGAAGGGAAGGGGGCCCAGCAGGAAGCTGGGCAGGAGTCTCTGGATATTTGAGAGCGTCGGTTAGGATCAAAGACCCTCTCCCCCTCCGGCTCACTGCAAATGCTAGTGGCCGTTAGCATCAATGACAAATGGTAAGGGGCTGGGCTTTCCCTTTTATAGCTTTATTTATTAGGGATACATATTGCATGGTCCCCTCTTTGATCATACCAGATGCAGGAATAAGATGACTTAATCTCATTAAAACTACTTTCACCTTTGGGGAGTTTATCCATCTCCACTGCTTAATTGCCGGTCTGACCCTTTGAGGTTATCTATCTCTCTCAAACCCTCGTTATTAGAGATAGTGGCCATCTGGGGTAGTTGGTATGGCCTTGGAAATACATTCTTCCTGCTAGAGTGTGAGTTATTTACAACTTCTCCTTCTTATGGGCCTCTTTCGTCTGTGCCAGCCTGAGGCCTATGTTTCAAGTTAGCTGGTTCACTGAGTTTGTTCAGGCCTCATGCAGCCTGTGTCTCTGACCATGGCCAATAGTTAATTCATAATATCTATTATTAAAACTGCTTAATCAATTCCTAATACTCACTGGCCAGGCAGTCCGTCTTTTTAGCTGAAGGGGATCTTCTCCCCAAGGACCCAACTGACAAGGGCATAGAGGTAGGGCTCAAACGCAGCTATGAGGCACTTTCACATCTACTTCGAATTGCCACCACAGCCTTCTATGCCTCTAGAGCAGTCCTCAAATGGTTCAAGCTAAGCAAACACCCGAACATAAGGGCCGCCATGTCTGATATAATGGCTACCAACATTACAATGGCTAACTCCTTTTTAGCAGATGCCGCCATGGATTCTCTAACCTGGGCCGCTAAGGGAATGGCAGTGAATGTAGCCGCCCGGCGAAGACTATGTCTTAGGTCCTGGAAGGCGGATAACCACACAAAGAACCTGCTTGTCCATGGAAGATATAAGGGCCCCAAGCTCTTTGGATCAGCTCTGGACAAAGCCCTGGCGGAAGCCTCCACCAAGGATAAGAAGCACTCGCTACAGCAGTGCCAATCTCAGAGATCCTTTTTTCGTCCTTTCAATCAGTATGCTAACCCCCGATGAGAGTCCTCTTTCTACAGACAGTGGTAGTCCACCGCCTTCAGATCTAGAGGCAGTAGGGGAAGAGGATTCAGACCAGCCAGATCGGCGTCAGGAGCATCACAAGCCAGGCGATCTCTTTCTGCTGCCCAGTGCACCTGACTACTCGGGTCCCTCCTGTTCGGGGGCCATACTGGTAGGCGGTCATCTTCAGCAGTTCACATGCAAGTGGAGGAAGGCAACCGCAGACCAGTGGGTACTTGAAGTTGTGGGCCTGGGCTACCCAATAGAACTACGAAAAAGGCCCAGTGAGTTCATGCACATTTCCCAAAAGTCAACCATCAGTGCAAAACACTCCGCTATGGAAGGGGCGATTGGCAACCACAGGGGCCATAGACAGGGCCCCGATTCTTCTGCAAAATATTTTCCAAAATTCTGCGACCCAAAATGGAAAATTCTGCGACCCAAAATGGAAAATTCTGCGACCCAATAAAGTTACAAACCCAGTCTAATAAAATTAAAAATGAGTTCTTTAATAGCAGTAATGACATCTTTATAAATACATTTATTTACATATTTGCATTAACACATTTTACAGTCCAGCAAATAAAGACATTTATTTATTTGCATGAAAACCGATCTCCTGAGATTGTCTTCCCCAAAGCCTCTGCGTGTGTCCATATATATAAGGTTATGAGTGCTGAAACTGTGCTCTGCATCGGCAGAAGTTGTTAGAGTTTATAGAAGCTAGTGCCACTTCTGCCAGCTTGGGCACTCTTTCCCATGTGCTTTTCCAGAAATTGTCCAAGTCCTTTTTCCCTGAAGGATCTTGTCGGTATCTGTCCACGTAATTTGGAGCCAGGATGTTTATGTAAAGCTGAAACTGGTCCGATGGAACAGAGTTCCATCCAGGGATCTCAGCGAAGTCTTCCATCCTGGTCGATAAAAAGGTGACTTTGGTAG
>QEPC01011641.1:194220-212169 GCA_003113815.1 Sphenodon punctatus
AGTAAAAAGCAGAGCGGCAGCAGGATACCTCCCCCCCCAGTAAAAAGCAGAGCGGCAGCGGGACCCCCCACCCCACCACACAGTAAAAAGCAGAGCGCGCAGCGGGACACACACACCCCCAGGAGAACAACCCCCCAGCCACTTACTTACCTTTTATGCTGGAGCAGCGATCCCTGAGCGGCGGAGGCAGCAGCGGCGGCGATCCCTGGGCGGCAGAGGCGGAGGCAGCAGTGGTGGCGGCGATCCCGCGGAGGCAGCAGTGGCGGCGATCCCGGAGCGCGGTCTCAAGTGGATTCAAGAGCAAGTAGGTGGCATGTGCAGATGCGACCTGCTTTATAAAGGCCGCGCAAGCCCCTGATTGGCTTGTGGCCTGAATAAAGCAGGTCCTGGATTGGCTCAACGCCAAGGAAGGGAAATCCCGCGGGGATTTCCCCAGTTTCTGCGAGAATCCTGCCTAGGACAGGATTCTGCGCAAATCGCGGGAGCGCAGAAGACTTGGGGCCCTGGCCATAGAACTGGTTCCAGCTGGGGAGCATGTCTCAGGTCTGTATTCCATCTTATTTTTGGTTCAGAAGAAGGAGGGATCGTGGCAAGCAGCCCTAGACCTGAAATATTTAAACAAACACCTCAGGATGCAGAAGTTCCGAATGGAGACATTAGCATCGATAACTCTGTCCCTGCAATCCGGGAGCTGGTTGGCGTCAATAGATCTGAAAGACTCATATCTACGCATCCTGATTCATCCGGCTCACAGGCAATGGCTACGATTCCTCTACCACCGACACTACTGGCAATTCCGTGCTCTCCCGTTTGGTCTGGCCACTGCACCGAGGACTTTCACGAAAGTCCTCATCCCCCTGATAGCCAATCTCCAACTCAGAAGCATAGCCATATTCCCATACTTAGATGACCTTCTTGTGAGAAGTTTGGAAGACCCACATCGACCAGACAGTATCCTATCTCCAGGAGCACCGGTATGTCATCAACCACGACAAGAGCCATCTTTCACCAACCCAAAGATTGGAACACGTAGGAATAATCATGGACACGGCGCTCGGGAGACTTTTCATCCCTCAGAGGCGACAGGACAAGATCAGGAGCCTAATTCTGGAAATATTGGGTCTCCGAAAGGTGCCCATTCAGAAACTGGCACGGCTGTTAGGGCTCATGGTCTCATGTTTCAGCCACCTACACGAGCAGATTTCATGCCAGACCGCTTCAAGCTGTTCTGAGGCTGTTCCAGCTACAACTGGCAGCCAACAGGAAAATATCCATTTGCTTGGACCAGTCCACAATCAGATCCTTCCAATGGTGGCTGGATTCCAACCGCTTTACAGCAGGGGTGGAGCTGGTTCCTCCAGCCAGGATTGTCATATTCACAGATGCCTGCCTCACAGGCTGGGGTGCCATCCTCAAGCGCAAGGCGGTGCAAGGGCATTGGTCGAGAGCCGATCATGTGGAAACCGACTGGCTCAGCTGAGAGACCATACAACCGGGAGAATGGTCACTGAACCCATCTGTATTCCGGGAGCTGATATCGAGATTTGGGGAACCATCCTGCGACCTCTTTGCATCCCCGCTCAACACGAAGCTTCCAAGATTCTTCACGAGACACCAGTGCCCGAAAGCAGTGGTGGCAGATGCCCTTTCCCAGAGGTGGCCAGCAGGAATGCTGTACGCCTTTCCGCCATTTCCCCATATCCAGTGAACAATCCTCTAAGCCAGATAGGAGGAGGTCCATCTGATACTAATTGCTCCTTTCTGGCCACGCAGGCCATGGTTCTCGGCCCTCCTTCGTATGATGAAAGGAGTTTTCTGGAGGCTACCACTGATCAATGATCTGTTAATGCAGAGCCCGATACTGCACAAGAATCCAAGCATGCTCAAACTAACTGCGTGGCACTTGAATCTGAGACTCTCACGGGATTTGGATACCCAGGTTCAATGATAAAAACAATGCTGGCGTCACAAAGGGCGTCCACCAGATGGATCTACCAGAGTTCTTGGAAGGCATTCACGACCTGGTGCGACAGGAACAAAGTAGCAGCCCACTCCCTGTTGGTTGGTGATGTACTGGCCTTCGTGCAGTGTGGTCAAGACAAGGATCTACGGCCAAACACCCTAGCCAGGCAGCTAGCAGCAATAGATAGCACACTATCTAGGGACTCAGATAGATTTTCCTCCCATCCTCACCTTAAAAGATTTTTGAAGGGAGCTAGACAATTGGCTCCGCCCGTAGTCCATAGGTTCCCCTCTTGGAACTTGAACCTAGTCCCTAAGTCTCTCAAAGGCCCCCCGTTTGAGCCTCTGGGGGAGGTTTCACTCTGTTTCCTGACTATTAAGGTGATATTCCTAGTAGCCATTACTTCGGCTCGTAGTCTCGGAGCTGGGGGCTCTCTCCGTGGACCCGGACCTTTGCAGGTTCAGAAGAGAGTCGGTCTCTTTGAGACTGGACCCAGCCTTCATGCCAAAAGTAGACTTCTCGTTCCACAGGGAACAGGAGCTAACTCTTCCTTCTTTCTGTCCCAGACCTAATCATCCTTTAGAAAGGTGGATGTGTGGAGGGCCTTGAAATTCTACTTAGATAGGACTAAGCCGTTTAGACAGACTTCAGCCCTATTTGTTAACTATAGAACCAGAATGAGAGACAAGAAGGCCTCCAAGGCTGTTACCTCTAACTGGGTCGCGAGTTGCATACAGGAGACTTATAGAGCCAGGGATGTTCTTCCACCCGCAAGAATTCTGCCTCATTCAACCAGAGCAGCGGTGGCCTCATGGGCTTTCCATCACAGGGCTTCCTATGCCGAAATTTGCAGGACCGCTACCTGGAATAAAATGCATACATTTACCAGGCATTATAAAATAGACATTTTGGACTCTTCAGAAGCAGCGTTTGGACGCCGAGTCCTCCAAGGAATCCTTCCTTAATATGCAGCCTGGAAGGGAGTGCCCTATTTCTGCCCCCTTCCAACAGCCGACTCTACTGCTTGTTAGCTCCCTGAGTCCGACTCACCGAACTTCATCCACTAGAATGCCCAATTGGGAATTGGGATTCTAATAGATGAATAGGGAGGTAAGTCAGCCCTCCCTTTCAGAGGGCATGGAAATAGGGGTAGCTGTAGTTGTTTGTTTTTTTTCTTCACGATCTTAGGTTATGGTTCATAATCCTCCCATTTTATAGGCTTGATAGTGGCGTTCAGGTTCACTATAGAGAGGGAGGTTCTCTGTTTATTCCCTCAACTCATTTAGGTTCTACTCTTCCGGTTGATACAACTGGAGAGTGAGGAGAGAGAGCTTTCCATGCGACGCTTACAGATTAGCGCTGCCTCCTAGTGGATGATGCGGGACATTACCCTGAGTCTGACTTCTCTCCCTGTTCATCTACTAGAATCCCAATTCCCAGGTAAGTGACCCAATCGGGCATTCCCTAACAATCTAGCATAAGGGACAAATAAAATAAGACAGAGCAGCCTTACTTAGTTCCTTCAGTTTGAGAGAGACTGACTAGATTGTTTTTCCCAGTTTGAGTGTGGTGTCGGTGAATATTTCTAGGGGGTAGGAGGGTTTTTCTTTTCTTTCTGAAGCTCAGGGTTTAGGTCCCCTTTTAAGTTATTTCATTCCCTATAGCTTTTGCTTTAAATGTAAATGAACTTAAAGTTAGGACCTGCTCTCCAAGAGGAATAATACATCCTTATGTGAAGTAAGGAATAATGCATTCTTTCCTTCCTTCTGTCCTTGCAAATGTTTCCAAATAAAGTTTTAGAGATATGAGCTTGTCACCATCGTTGAGTTACCATGGCAAAAATCAGTACAGTTTTAAATTTGTTAACTTTTCGCGTGTGTGCATGATAAATCGATAAAACTGCTCTTGCTGTTCATGGGCCATCAGATAGTGCAAGTAGCACCCAGTATAAATGTTACTGACAGGATGTAGGCCATAGAAATTCAGATGAAGGTTCTTTGACTTTGTGGCTCACTAGACTCCCTGTTCTGTCTCCGTGCAAACAGTTTTTCCTAACAGAAGAGGGAGCATGTTGCACTTTGCAAATCTCTGATTTATAAGCTAACTTCAGAATTTCAGCAAATAGACAAAGTGGTTTGAATTATAACTTTTATTGGACTAACTGTTGGTGGAAATAAGTATGTTTTCAGGCCACACAGGACTTTTCCTCAGGCATGTAGCATAGCCAGTAGAATTTCAGCATTTCATTTCAGCAGGAGAGCCAAGCTTGGACAAACACTATTTTATTTATTGAAATCTCTCTCAGCATCCACTGAGGCCCTCCCAGTTATGCTAGCAAAATTGTTTGAACTTCAGAGGGAAGGTGCTTTTTTGTGTTGTAATTTTGATAAACAATTTTTTTATTGGTTAAAAACACAAGCCTTTGTTTCCACTAACTACAGGAAACTTCTTGGCCAAATTCTTATCCTTGTTCCTGCCTTCATTTTGCCTGCTTAAATACATTTATTTATTTATATATATATATATATTTACCCACCCACCCTACCCTTCCCACAAGGTTCAGGGCAAAACATTTCCAAGTGCTTGAGTTAGCTGGAGTGATGAATTTGAGATGTCATGCCTAAATGTCTTGTGTGTACATAGCAGTTTTGAGTTAGTTGCCTTTTGTGAATCTGGATGTGCTATCAAATTTTAAAAACTTGTTTGGAGAAATTTAATTTCACACTTTCACTCTAGGTGTCGCAGGAATTTTAAAATGTGTCATTAACAGCCAATTGAATTTGATGCTCATGCTAGACTAAAATTAATTTTAAACCTCTTTCCACTTTATGATGTAATATTGAAATCTTTCCTGTAGACCAGTGCCGTGTCCATATTAATATTCCTCTCTATAATTGTTTCCTGGGGAAATGGCTGTGCGACAATCAATTTGTTAGTGACTTGCAAGTGTCGTTCTGAATAAATGCTCAGCTTACTTTTTCCATGTTAATGTTCTTTTTATGGTCATTTAAATTGATTTAGCTGTAAAAACTCATTGGCCTGCTTCACAGCTTATTTGGGGAAAGGTTTCTTGTAGTCTGATGATGGATTTTGAATCCCAATGGAATTTAAGACATTTCATTAATATTTTCATTGTCTTTTGTAATTTCACATAGTAACGGTGTTAATGGTAAAAGGGATTCAAGCTGATATAGTAATATGTAAATTCTAATTTAGTACAGAAGTGGTAGAGTTGGCACGTCTCGTATCTGTGAACCTCTGTTTTTTAGTAACTGCAAGAGTCCATAAGTCTTGTATTTTAAGAAACTGGTGGCCTTTTTTTTTTTTTTTTTTTTAAAAGGCTTTTCAGAGACACTCAAGTACCATTACTTCAGTAGAGGCTTTCTAGAAAGATTTTGGGAAACCCTTGCTTTCAGAGTAGAGCTGAAATGGGTATCAAATTCAGTACCCGCAATTCCGGGTACCATATCGGGTGCCCAGTAGGGCTACCTGATCACTGATAGGTGCCTGAATACACCCTAAAATTGGTAATTTTAGTTACCAGTTCCTCCCCATCCTCTGTTACCTGTCGGTAAATCAGTATATAAAATTTAAAAAAAACAGTCAGGAAGTCAATATTCTGGGACTGGAAGTCAACATTCCAGGACATCAGCTACCCGAACTGGGGCCCTAATCAGGTACTGATTAGTATCCAAAATGTTCGGGTTGATTCACACACTGGAAATTCGACGGGTATACCCATTTCTGCAGGTTCTCTTTTGGCTCTATTTCAGGGCCTTTGGCACTCCGCATTCCCAACGGAGATAACAGAGATTAATTGGCTTATAGCAGAAGTGGGGAACCTTTTTCTCTCCATGGCCTGCTCTTGAGTTTTTTATGTATCTGCAGACAAGAGAGGGCTTGTTGAGGGTGCACTGAGAGCATGCTCAATAGGGGCTGGATCCATTGGTCCTTGCTCATGAATTGGAATGGGGTCTTGTTGCCAAAGATTGTGGGCTGTATTTGGCCCTTAGGTTCGAGTTTCCCCAGCCTATAGTTTTTAAGTTCTAACAGCATAATGCCAGCATGCACATGTTGACTTCTCTGAGAATTGTAGGTAATTGTACCGTTGCACATTATTTATAAATCTGATAACAGGTTACTTAATTGTATTATATGTTTTGCTGTTTAAAAAATATATGGTAATTTCACTATCTAAATTTAAAGGAATAAGGAAGCAATAAGCATACTTAATTTAACAGGCATGCATTCTGATTCTCCTCAGAAACAGGAACACTGTTTTTAATCCAACATAGCAACAATCCTTTTCTTGTCCTTTCTTTTCAAGTCATCTGCTACACTGTTTCAGACAGTTATCGGTTCAGTATACTAGCGAAATAAACTAGAATTCCTTTTTAATGAAGATGTTTCACTCATGCGCCTGAATTTTAAGTAAGTCTTATTTCCCAGGTGGTTTTCTGCCATTTGCTCATGTGCAGGTAAATATCAAATTCAGTAGTTTTAGTCTCAACTGCAAAGAATGTCTGTTTTTTATTAGTAAGCAACCTTTTGTTGAACAGAGCAATGTGTGAAATGTGCATTGGGATTTCTGAGAGATGATAGATCCCATGGCAAGCTAGATGTGGTCTTGGTTTGTCTTAAATGTATTACAGTGCTACTTTACTAACATTCTTTACCTCAGCTTTAGCCAGGTTTTTCAGTGTTAAAATTCAATAAGTCTTCCACTTGTTACAAGCTTGTACTTTTTCATTCAAAGCAAAGACTGTTTTCAATATAAAAACAGTTATTTGAAACATAACAGAATTAAATACGGGGCACTCAGAAGGCCTCAGTGGGTTACTGTTAAATTAATAAAGCAGGATCAATCTACGTTTATAGAAGAGATAGCTGAAGGTGGTTTAATGGCAGTAGTATTTCTCCCCATATCTCTGCATACTCCTCCGGCTGGGTAGTTCTACCGTTGACCGCCAGGAGGCAGATGAGCTATTTCTTTTCTGCGCCTGCGTCACAGTGCTACCCGGCTCCACCCCCAGTCCTTCATCTGCCTCTGGACCGTCGGGAGGCTTCTAGGGATCCACAGGTCCCTACAAATAAGAAAAAAGCAGTTTGGAAAAATAAACAGTGAAAATAGGAAGCCTAGGACAAGGCTTCGGCGGGGCACTTGGGGAGCCGAATCCGGACACTGTCACGGCTCGCCAGATAGGCCGGTAAGAGGAAACCTTTAACTTTTCCCCGCCGGCTCCCTCGCACAGCGCCAGGGAGCAGGGGAGGCTGCAATTAGTCCCCGTTTAGAGGGGATTGTTTTCCGCGGCACTCCCCCCGCCTCAGGCCGGGACCAACCCGATTGGACCCGTGCCAATTGTAACGAGCCCCAGCCATGAGTTCATCAGAGGGGATTGTACCACCCCCTCCTATTCCCGCGAGCGGGGCAAGGGCTACGGGATCGGAACAAGGGGAACAGGGGAACCAAACCCCTTCCCTAGCCTCCATAGCAAAGACTATGGAAGAGATGATGGGGGTCATTAAAAAACTGTCCCACACTGGAAAGAAGGGGAAACGAAAGAGAGAGTCCCCCACAAGGGTCCCCTCCCCCAAGAGACCGAGAGCAGGAAAGGCTCCCAGGCAGGGGAAAACGAAAGCTAAATCCCCACTAGGTGGAGCTGGCCTGCAACAATTGCTATCCCCTCAGGGCTCTGAGGAAGAAGATTACCAGGCAGAGGACAGGCAGGAAAACATAAATCAGACAACGTCTGAATCAGAACCAGGCTCTTCACAGGAGAGCACTGAACTAGAAGAAGGGGAATGCTCTGACACCCTCCCCTCAGACCCCAGAGAAAGGGACAGGCAATTCCCTAACCAGTATAGGGAAGAGCTGCTGAGTCACGTCATTAAGACTCTCAAACTTAAGGAGAGAGCGACTAAGGGGGAGTCATCAGACTCAGAGGAGGAGGAAACCAGGGATTACATTCCCTCGGTACATGGTAGGGATCAGGGCCTACCATTAGACAGAGCATTTGAGAAGATTGTATTAGAAGAATGGAAGTACCCTGATAAATCACACAAAATGCCCAGAACTCAGGACTCTCTCTACGCATTTTCTAGGAGGAAAGAACCTCTCTTTAAGAGCCCGAAGATTGATGCAGCCGCTGCCTCGCTAGCGAGACAAACTGTATTCCCAACCGAAGGGGATTGTCACCCTCGGGACACCACTGACAGGGGTGTGGACTCGGCCCTCAAGAGAGCAGCAGACTCCACAGCAGCATCCCTAAAAATGAACATTGTAGCTTCTTATGTTTCTAGAGCCCTGTTAGCATGGATGAGGGAGGCTCAGGACCCTGAGCTACCCGAAAAAAGAGCAAAAAAGCTATCATCTCGCATCTGCATGGCCACGGCTTTCTTGGCAGACGCAACCACAGATGCCCTAACCTGGTCTGCCAGAGCTATGGCAAACGACATAGCGGCCAGACGACGCGTCTGGTTACGCTCCTGGCAAGGGGATGCCACTGCCAAGAACCTGCTCACGGCAGCACCCTATAAGTGATCCAAACTCTTCGGAATGTGTCTAGAAAAAGTACTGGAGGAGGTTAACTCCAAGGATAAAGCTAAAACCCTTCAACAAGTGGCACCAAAGAAGGGATTTTTTCGTGGCTACCCCTTCAGATTTAGGGGCTTCGGAGGCACCTCAAGAAAAGCACACAGCCAAACCCACAGAGATTTCTCCACCGGCTTCTCCTTCAGAGGAAGGGGTTCGAGACCCGGGAGATTCGACAAAAGAAGACAAAGAGGTTTTGGATCCGGCCACCACAAACAGGACGCATGACTATGCATCCCAGGAGGTAGGAGGAAGACTACAGCTATTCAAAGACAAATGGGGAGCCTTGATATCAGATGCCTGGGTCCTTTCCTCAATATCGGAAGGCTACAAGATAGAACTGGAACGCACTCCCAGACAAAAATTCATTCCGTCCCCAGTCCTCAAAGACCTACAAAAACACACGGCTATGACAAACGAAATCAAAAGACTACAAGTCATCCGAGCAATAGAAAAGGTACCAGAACAGGATCGTTCCTCAGGCATCTATTCCATCATATTCCTGGTCTCCAAGAAGGTCGGGAAATGGAGAGCTGTTCTGGACCTCAAATCACTGAACAAATTTGTAAAGACACGCAAATTCAAGATGGAGACGGCAATGTCAGTGTGCCACACCCTGCAGAAAGGAGACTGGATGACGTCTTTAGACCTGAAGGAAGCCTATCTGCACATACCAATATGGAAACCACACAGAAAATGGATCAGATTTGCCTACGACAAACAGCACTGGCAATTCAGAGCTCTACCCTTCGGCCTATCCTCAGCACCCAGGACGTTCACAAAAATCCTGGCACCACTGATAGCCAACCTACGCAGCAGGGGCATTCACATTTATGCGTATCTGGACGACCTTTTGATCAGGAGCAACTCCCCCGACAGAGCGAAGGAACATCTGAACACAACGATTCAGTACCTAGAGAGACACGGATTCCTCATAAACAGGGAGAAGAGCCATCTGATCCCTACACAGACATTAGAACACCTAGGAATCCTAATAGATACCTCCTTAGACCTCGCATTCGTCCCAACAGACAGACAACAAAAGATCCAACAACGAATCAGACTCCTCAAACGTCAAAAACGCATGAGACTCAAACCACTAGCGAGCCTATTAGGACTCCTAGTATCCTGCATAGGACAAGTGACATGGGGTCGCTACAACCTTCGTCCCTTGCAGAGGCGGCTAAGGAGTTTTCAAAGAGAGCTCACGCTAGGACTCAATCCGTGGGTCACCATACCACGGGAATTAAAAGACTCAATGTCCTGGTGGTTAAAACCAAAAACCTTCCTAGAAGGGGTACCACTATCGGAACCAACGAGGGTAGTGGTAACAACAGATGCCAGCCTCATGGGCTGGGGAGGACACTCGGGGACCCACACAGCCCAGGGCCTCTGGTCCAGGAGAGATGCGACAGAGGATAAATGTCCTCGAACTGAAGGCCATACGACTGTCACTACAACACCTGCATCCAACCTTTACCTCACACCACCTCCTGGTGTACACAGACAACGTGACGGCAAAAGCCTACGTCAATCACCAGGGGGGATCGAGATCGAGGGAATTATTTCAGGAAGCAACAAGATTGTTCGAGTGGGCCCAGATACACCTATCATCGCTGAAAGCTCTCCACATCAAGGGCCTGGACAACACACGCGCAGATTGGCTGAGCCGACAGACCATCGACCCACACGAATGGTCACTGGACAGGTCAGTGTTCCAACACCTGGTGACATGGGTGGGTCTACCTCTGATGGACCTATTCGCCACCAGAAAAAATACACAGGTTCCCCGCTTCATCTCACGCCACCGGTGCAGAGAGGCGGAAGGAACGGATGCACTGAACTGCCCATGGCCCAGGGGGCTTCTATACGCATTTCCCCCCATTCCACTCATTCAGAAGACAATATCCAAGGCAATCAGAGAGAACTCACACCTACTCCTGATAACACCATGGTGGCCAAGGAGACCATGGTTCTCAGAACTAATAGAAAGAAGCAACGCCCAATATCAAAGACTGCCGATCACACCAACCCTGCTAACTCAGGGACCGATAACTTGCTCAGAGATACACACGCTAAATCTGACAGCATGGAACTTGAACGATCCGCGCTGAGAGCAAGAGGATATTCAGAGGCGGTGCTGAATACAATACAGCTTTCCAGGAGACCCGCCACCAGGAGAAGCTACAGAGCTACCTGGAGAATTTTCGCAGAATGGTCGAATCGTCGAAATCAAGACCCGACCAAGGCAGGAGTAGCACAAGTCCTCGAATTCTTACAGATGGGACTGGATAAAGGACTTAAGGCAAACACACTGGCCAGACAAACAGCGGCCATAGACTCCGTTCTTAGAGCAGTATCCAATAGATCAGTGTCAACCCACAGGAATGTTAGGAGGTTCTTAAGAGCAGCCAGAAGCTTAGTCCCCCCGGTGGTACACAGGGTTCCCTCGTGGGACCTCAACCTGGTCCTGGAAGCCCTTACCAAACCCCCGTTTGAACCTCTAAAACACATATCCCTTTACTTTCTAACCTTAAAAGTTGTTTTTCTCGTAGCAGTCACATCAGCGAGAAGGGTATCAGAACTGGGAGCCCTGTCCATAGAGGACAACTTCTGTATCTTTCAGAAGGATTCAGTCACTCTAAGGCTAGACGAAGCCTTCATTCCCAAGGTAAATTCCCTTTTCCATAGGTCACAGGAGGTCATCTTACCTTCCTTTTGCCCCAATCCGGTACACCCAAAAGAAAAGGTCTGGCATAAGCTAGATGTAAGGAGGGCACTAAAGATTTATTTATCCAGGACTAAGGGATTCAGACTGTCCACAGCCTTGTTTATAAACATCAGACAAGGTTTCCAGGGTAGGAAAGCTACAAAGACTTTAATCTCGAAATGGCTAAAGCAGAGTATCTCTGAAGCCTACAAAGCTAAGGGTAAGGTCCCCCCCCTTGAGATTTGGGCACATTCTGTAAGGAGCGCAGCAACATCATACGCGTTCAAGGCAAGGGCCTCATACGAGGAGATATGCAGAGCAGCCACCTGGGCTTCTGTACATACCTTCGTGAGGCATTACAAAATTAACACCTTGCAATCCGCAGAAGCTGCGTTTGGCAGAAGGGTGCTACAAGCGGTACTGGACACCCCCAGTGCTGCTGGCTCCCACCCTTAAAAAATTGGGACAGATTGCTTGGGTACGTCCCAGCCGGAGGAGTATGCAGAGATATGGGGAGAAAAGAGAATTGGTCACCTACCTTCGGTGAATTCTTTTCTCACATATCCTCTGCATACTCCTCCGTCCCTCCCTGCCAAGCAGCACTGTTAGTAACAGGGGGTGCGGGACAAACCTGAGTAATAGTGAGTTAGATGCTCAACTGATACCTACTCCAAGTTCTCTTGTTAGATTACGTAGTTAAAAGTTCAACAAATTTTTATAAAGGGGGTCACCCTTGTTATCAGTTTTTCAAGTATATTCAATAAGTAGGACGAGTTTCGGCTTGCAAACGGACTGGCGGTGGAGCCGGGTAGCACCGTGACGCAGGCGCAGAAAAGAAAAAGCTCATCTGCCTCCTGGCGGTCAATGGTAGAACTACCCAGCCGGAGGAGTATGCAGAGGATATGTGAGAAAAGAATTCACCGAAGGTAGGTGACCAATTCTCTTTTCTATGCAAACAATACAGATGGCTACTAAGGAAAAAGGTGACCTTTTGAAACATCAGTAATTTTGCATTTTTATCTGCTGCTCTCTAGACTGCAGCTTTTTGTAATACCATCCTCATTCATGCACTAGAGTATTCTTGCTTTCTGATGGTATGTCTTTGTACCTAAGAATAATTGGGACACAATACTACTAATATTTTGCAGTCAGACTATAATTGAGCATGAATCTATGTATTCAACACTTCCTTCACCTCTATAGTATTACATTGCTACTTGAATTCATGCATCTGCAAATGAGAACAGCTTTGCACTGACCACACTTTTCTGTGCTGGACTACATTCTCCATCACAGGAATAGTCCTGCTTGATAGAATTATTTATTTATAGTCTTATTCATTTTTATTTATTTTATTTAATTCCTGACTGTGATAGGAACATCCAGATGACAACAGCCATGTGGACCAGCAGGGGTCAGACTTGTATTCTTGTTAAAACTTTCTCTGAAGGGCATTGTCCAACACACTTTTAATGTGAGTTAAAATGCAGCTTGTGATCTGTGCACTTGTACCAAACCGTTCTTTGCTGGGTTTTGTACATGACTTCACACATTCCTGTCCAATATGAAGGTTCTATAACTGATGTACGATTGAAGTAAAAGGCAGACATGCAGATATGTACACTTGGGAGTTTTAGTTGTATATTCATAGTTGTGCTAATAGTCTAAATTGTAATTTCTCCCTCTGCCTCTGGCTAATCCTCTGCATGGGTAGCTCTGCGGATGGCCGCCGGGAGGCAGAAGAAAAAAAGCACTTCTGCGCCTTCACGTGGAGCTATCTTCCTCCGGTTCCTCAGTCCGTCTTCTGCCTTCGGGCCGTTGGGAGTGCGTAGCCACCTCTCCGGAAAAAAAAGGAAAGGAAAAGGAGAAACTTTTGGAGCTCGCAGCCCGACAATTGGGCCGACCGACAGCGAGCGGGCGGGGCTTTGAGGGCAGCGTTACTTTCCTCGACTGGGAAGAGCACAGGAAACCCAGCCGGTTCCCCCGCACTATGCCAGGGAACAGTGGAGCAGAAGGCTACACCCCACCAGCGGGCTACCAGCAAAGCCTTCCTCCACCTCGGAAGGGCACCGCACAGCGGGAGCCCTTCCAGCCGCAGTGCAGCTGGTTATCCATCAGCAGCGCCAGCCAGAATGGAGGGACCCCCCCAGAGGGAGCGAGAAAGATGGTGCGCGACAGGCAGCTACTTCCCAGGACGCCAGTCAGGTAGACATGCCCCTGCTGGTGGATACCATGAGGAAAATCTTGCAATCACTGAACAAGCTGTGATTTGCAAGCTAAGGGACCCCATAAAAACCCCTCCCCCTCTCCAGGACCAAGGAGGCCCAGGGCAGGAAAACACCCCCTGAGGGTGGGAAGCAGCGCATGCAAGGCCCCACAAGGGGGAGCTAGAACCAAGCTGCTGGAATCCTCAGGATCCTCTGAGAAGGGAAATGCTGAACCTATGCCAAAAAGGCACAGGTAGATTGGGGAGACCCTTATTACCTCGGACTCAGAGAGTGAGTCGGGGCAGGAGTGGGGTGAATTGGAGGGCGCAGCTTCCCAGGAAGCTACCCAGGATCCCAGAGACACAGACAGACAGTTTCCACTCTCATATAGAGAGGAGTTCCTGAACCAGGTGGCAAAAGCTCTCCGTCTAGTGGAGAAGCAGAACAAGGACGACTCCTTGAACTCTCAGGAGGAAGAGGAGAGGGATTACATCCCCTTCCTACATGGCAGGGAGGCAGGAGTACCCCTGGATAGGGTTTTTGAGAAGCTGGTCATTCAAGAGTGGAAGCATCCAGATAAGACCCAAAGGATGAATAAGACTCTGGCTTCCTTGTACTCTTTCTCTAGGAAGAAAGAGCCCATGTTCAAAAACCCAAAAGTTGACGCAGTGGCAGTATCTTTAGCACGCCAGACAGTTTTCCCCACAGAGGGAGACTGTTACCCCAGGGACCCCACAGACAGGGCCATAGACTCCTCCTTGCGCAGAGGCTTGGACTTGTCTGTTGCATCTCTAAAAGTAAATATTATATCTTCCTACGTGGCAAGAGCGCTATTAGCTTGGATACAGGAAGCCCAGGACGCTAACATATCTGAAAAGAGAGCGCAGACCATTTCCTCTCGCATATCCCTGACAACAGCCTTCCTGGCAGATGCCACCATTGATTCCATGGGTTGGGCAGCTAGAGCATTAGCTAGTAACGTAGCAGCAAGGAGGCGCCTGTGGCTCAGGTCCTGACAGGGGGATGTTACGGCCAAAAATCTGCTAGTATCGGCCCCCTACAAGGGTCTCAAGTTATTCGGGGTTTGTCTGGACAGAGTTCTAGCAGATGCAAACGATAAGGCAAAGAACAAGAACTTGCAACAAATAGGGGCGAAAAAGAGGTTTTTTCAGAACCCTCCCTACAAGCAAAGGGGTTATGTTCCATTCAAAAGGTTTCAGGGACAAACCAGGGAGCACCAAGGGAGTTTTTCCTTTCGCAATAAGGCTGGCAGGCAAGCTTCTAGATTTAACAGACAAAAACAGAAAAATTCCATCCCCAACGTACATAAGCACTACGCTGACTCGCTAGAGGTAGGGGGCAGGCTACAACATTTCTCTGCAACTTGGGAAAGGTCAGTCTCGGACGTTTGGGTAACACAAATGGTGGCCTCCGGCTATCGCATAGAGATGACTGACTTCCCTCATTCGAGATTTCTAGCCTCTCCCAGGTCAAACTCTGGAAAAACACAGAGCTATGACCAGGGAGATTCAGAGGCTCTTAGCCATAAAAGCGATAGTCAGTTCCCCCAGATCAGACAGGCCAGGGCCTGTACTCCGTAATTTTCCTGGTATTGAAAAAGTCAGGCTCCTGGAGAGCAGTTCTGGATCTCAAGCAATTGAACAAGGTAGTGAAACACCAGAAATTCAAAATGGAGACAGCAACCTCCATATGCCGGAGCCTGCACTTAGGTGACTGGATGGTCTCCCTGGATCTTCGGGAGGCATACCTGCATGTTCCCATCTAGCGACCACACAGGAGATGGCTCCGTTTTTGCTACCAGGACAGCCACTATCAGTTCAGGTCCCTACCATTTGGCCTATCATCGGCACCAAGGACGTTTACCAAGATCCTAATCCCTTTGGTGGCGAATCTGAGACAGGAAGGCATCCACCTATACCCGTATTTGGACGACCTCCTGATCAGAGCTCAGTCTCACGACAAAATTTTACAGGACCTGAACTGAACCACGTCTTACTGAACAGAACCACGGTTTTCTAATCAACAGGGAAAAGTCACCTATTGCCAACACACAATCTGGAACATCTAGGCCTGATTCTAGATACGACCTTAGGAGTCGCTTTCATACCACCATTCAGACAACACAAGATAAGGACACTGATCCTACTGCTCTCCCACCAGAAGAGCAAGACTGAAATCACTGACCCAGCTCCTGGGACGCCTCGTGTCATGCACAGGTCAGATTCAATGGGGTCGTCTACACCTGAGACCCTTGCAGCAGCTGCTGCGACCCATGCAACTAGAGCTCACGAGGGGCGCCAACCCATGGGTAACCATCTCTCGAGGATTCGCACGCTACATGTCCTGGTGGTTAAGGGCAGAAACCTTCACCAAAGGCGCTCCGTTAGAACCCAACCGGGAGATTATCACCACGGACGCCAGCCTCTCGGGGTGGGGGGCACACTCTGGGACATCGATGTCACAGGACTTATGGAGCGAAAGGGACCAATCTCACAGCATCAATTTCTTGGAACTGAAGGCAGTCAGACTAGACCTTCTGCAACTAGCACAGAAATTTTTCAACACTCATGTGTTAGTCTACACGGACAGTGTCACAGTGAAAGCCTACATAAATCATCAGGGGGGCTCCAGATCACCAGAGCTACACAGGGAAGCGGTCAGGCTATTCACTTGGGCACAGAAAAATCTCTTGTCAATCAAAGCGTTACATATCAAGAGACAGGACAACACTCAAGCGGACTGGCTCAGCCGCAAGTCCTCACAAATGGTCCCTACACAGAGAGGCGTCCAAGGACCTAACAAGGACTTTCGGTTGCTCGGAGGTGGACCTCTTGCCAACCGGGACAACGCACAGGTGCCCAAGCTCATGTCCAGAACCCACTGTGGGACACAGCTCGCAGTGGATGCCCTAAACCAGAAATGGTCATCAGGCCTGCTATATGCTTTCCCTCCATTCCCATTGATATCGAGGACAGTAGCAAAACTCACCAGGGAACAGGCACTGCTACTGTTAATAACACCGTGGTGGCCAAGAAGGCCGTAGTTCTCAGATCTAGTGGAGCTCAGCACCGCCCACCAAAGGCTGCCAGAAAGACCGGACTTGCTTCTTCAGGGTCCTCTAAAATACGAGAACCTTCGGACATTGAGACTGACAGCGTGGCTCTTGAACACGCATCCCTGAGAAAAAGAGGCTATTCAGAGGCTGCGTTGGTGACCTTACAGCAATCCAAACGACCATCTACTAGAAGGGTGTATAAGGCGACTTGGAAGACCTTCGCCCAATGGGCAACGCAGAAGGTAAAATTCCACACATTTTACAGTTCTTACAGGACGGTCTTGATAAGGGTTTGAAATCGAACACCCTAGCAAGGCAGGCAGCAGCAATAGACTCTGTTCTAAGTTCAATCTCAAATAAGAGAATTTCTTCTCACAAACATGTGCAATAATTCTTGAGGGCAGCTAGATCGATCTCCCTGCCAGTAGTTCAGATACCCCTCATGGAGTCTCTCTCTAGTCCTCGATGCACTAACTAGACCTCCCTTTGAGCCTCTGAAACCTATATCTCTGTATATGTTAACTCTTAAGGTAGTATTCTTGATAGCAGTTACTTCCGCTAGGAGGGTATCGGAGTTAGGTGCCCTATCTATGGAGGAGAATTTTTGTGTTTTCCAAGAGCAATCAGTCACCCTGAGAATAGACTAAACGTTTATTCCTAAGATTAACTCCCTTTTTCATAAAGCTCAGGAGATCACCTTACCCTCTTTTTGCCCTAAACCATCGCACCCAAAAGAGAAGGCCTGGCATAAATTGGATGTGAGGAGGGCGTTAAAAATTTACTTAGCCAGAACGCAGGGATTCAGATCCTCCACAGCTCTTTTTATTAATATTAGACCAGGGCAGGCTGGTACTAAAGCTTCAAGGACACTCATTTCCAAGTGGATGAAGCAGTGCATTATTGAAGCATATAAGGCTAAAAACAAGGTTCCTCCCCTTCAGATTTGGGCGCACTCCATAAGAGGAGCAGCCACCTCATTCGCTTTCAAACAGAGGAGATTTGCAGGGCAGCCACTTGGTCCTCCTTGCATACCTTTGTGAAACATTACAAGCTGCATGTGTTTAAGTCTGCAGAAGGGTGTTGCAGGCAGTGCTGGAAGCTCCAAGCGCTGTTGGCTCCCACCCTACAGAAATCTAAGGGCTCGGGCCTATCCCGTGCGGAGGATTAGCCGGAGGCAGAGGAAGAAAGGGGAATTGGTCACCTGCCTCGGTGAATTCCTTTCTCCTCTGTCTCCGGATAATCTTCCGATCCACCCTGCCAAAGATGCAACGCTTGGAGGGTTACAACCAGGGCCCCGAGGGAAACGCGGGTCTGCGAATCGCAGATTTCCCGCGGAATTCCCCTCCCCCCACGGAATCTCCTGCCCCGCTTACCCCAGCGCAGAATTTCCAGCCTGCGCTG
>QEPC01011641.1:212625-307819 GCA_003113815.1 Sphenodon punctatus
CCCCCCCGCATGGTAAATCGCGCCGAGGCGCAGAATTGGCCCCTGACTCCCGCGGAATTTTAAAAAAAATTCCGCGGAAGAATCGGGGCCCTGGTTACAACGATCAAATAATCAGAGACTTGGGGCTAGTACCTAGTTGGGGACAGGTTAGTTTTTTAGTTCCCTCACTTAAGGCTTATGACTTGTGTAGTCTACGTTATCACATTAGACAAATGTTTGTTAAGTTGTTTTTTAAGTTGGTCTAACGACAGTGACCTCGGCTGAGATATGGACTGAGGAACCGGAGGAGGATAACTCCCGGCGCAGAAGTGCTTTTCTTCTTCTGCCTTCCGGCAGCCATCCACAGAGCTACCCGTGCAGAGGATTATCTGGAGACAGGAGAAAGGAATTCACCGAGGTAGGTGATCAATTCTCCTTTCTCTCCAAACAATTTTGGTATTGCTGAGACTCCGTCCTCAGATTAGTGATCATTAAATATGAATCAGTACTTCAGTTCAGGTTTTGTCTTGAACAGTGATTCAATTTTCTAGTCACCTGCAGGTAGAGATTCAGAAAACAGAGTAGAGTTTCTCATTAAATTGCATACCACTCAAAACCCTTTAGCCTGTCTATAATGACCTGGAAATTGCAACCTCAGCTATGTAAAGCTGCTTCTGGCTAGCCAGTCTAGATGATGTGGGGTAGGAAGAGCTTATCCGTTCACATCCTGTCACTGTCTCCCCTTCTGCTCCCCCCCCCTCCCGACACCCATATCCCTATAAATTAGTCCACTGCCTGAAGCAAATGAGCCAAGAAAGGAGCTTGCCATGTCATCTTCATTAAAAACAAAAACAACAAAACCCCACACTAGGGTAGAAAGAACAGCAGTCTGCTTGTCCTTTCCTTTGGCTGTTTGTTAGCATAATATTGTCAGTTATTTCCAGCCATTTCCACTCTCACCTTCATCCTTGTTTCTATTTAACATTCTGTTGCCAAGACCATCCACCTTGCCTGCCACCTTGATCATGCTCAACTTCCTCCTCCTCCTCTTCCCTCCCCCCCTTTGCATCCATCACATACTCTTTCCTCCCTATCTTTCTGTCCTAATTTCTTGCTGTCAGGAGCATAGCTAAAATAGGGACATGTGTTGCACTGATGCCCATGATCCCTGGTCCAGCTGCATCCTCTGACACTGGGAGAGGAGCTGCAGGGAGGGGGGCATTCAACCTTTTGCACTGGGGCCCATTCCCACCTAGCTCTGCCCTTGCTATGGGTGTTTATAAATGAGACGATAGCCCTCTGGAGTCTGCGTTTGGTCCATGCAGCCCCCACTCACATTTTAGCATGTAAAGCTAATAAATGTGCAGCCCCCTGCCTGCATTTCATGTGCTGGAAGCAGATGCCACCAGTGGTAGCACTTGGCTTTCCCTCTTCTTAGCCCTGTCTCTGATGGAAAAGGGGGAGTCATGGCCAAGAAAAGCATCTTCTCCGGCTACAACCTCCTTTCCATCAGAAACAACACTAGTGTGCTCACCCAACTAAAAGGCAGCTATGAGACAAAAGAGAGCGAGGCAGGGGGTGCAGGAAAGACCTTCTCCAGAAGATCTGTTGTTGCACTCCTCTCTTCGTTTGGGAAAGGAACCGAGGGGAGCAAGGGAGGGTCAGGGCTCCTCTGGAGGATCCATGTGGCTTCTGCACTCCCCTCGGTTTCTTTCCCAAATGAAGTGCAGGACCCCCATGGATCCTCTGGAGGAACCTTGCCCCTCCCTCACTCCCCTGAGTTCCTTTCTCAGATGGAGAGAGGAGTGCAGGCACAGATCCTCTGGAGAAGTTCCTTCTTGCACCCCCTGCTTCTCTCTCTCATCTTGCAGCCACCTGTCAGCTGAGAGAGCATGAGACTGTGGTGCTGGCAAACATGGACGTGGGCGAGGCTGCATGCAACCAAATTAACAAGACGCAACCACGTGGTTAACATGCACTGACCCACATGGTGTGCCCGAGATGTCCCTGGACTACACTGTGAGTGGTGGGCAAATGGGGGTGTGGGCTAACATCTGGCAAACGCCTAATAGACAGGTAGGCGAACACTCACCTGGTGAGTGCTAATGTGAGCTATCATCTTGTTTGTTTTCACCTTCTATTCCAACCTGAGAACTTCGACCACTCTCGCATGTCCCAGAATCTCCTGCTTCATAAACCATCTTCTCCTCTTTGCCCATGTTACATCCTGTGCCTGAAATAGGGTCCCTTCCTGACTATGTACGCTCTGCTTCCTACCTACCTCTCTACAAATCCCTCCTCAAAAGCTACCTCTTCTGCCAGACTTTTCTTAGCTCCTCACCCCATAGATTACTCATTCATATTTCTCCTTATCCCGTCTTACCTTTCTGGCTCCTTCTCTTCTGTAACTAAACTAAGCACAGGCACCTGCAACTTCTTAAATTCATGAATGTATCTCTGTCCCCACTCCGTTGTCCATCCTAGATTGTAAATCCCCTTGCAAACTAATCTGTAATCATGAATATAGCACCAGGTACATTGCTGTCACTATATAAACAATGAATAAGTTAATACCGTATTCATTGTTATACAAGATGGTAAATGTGATGACATCACATTTTCAAATGGATTTCCTACATAACAGAGCAAGCACAAGAAGAGCATTCTCTTCCAATTTGAAGGTTATTTTTTTCTATTCTACATTTTATACATTTTGGTTACGTTTGGTGGAGAACAAATGTTCTTATTTCCTTCTATGAACTTGAGGCTTTAGAACATGGTGCAAAACTTGCAGGCTCCTGGGAGCCATTGGCACCCAGAAAACGGAGGCTGGCGACTGGTTCTGAGATGTAGTGGGGCAAGAACAGTTTAATAATAGAATAAAGTCTGGAGACTGAATTTTTTCTTTGGCTCCTTGAGTTTGATCTGAAATTTTATGCCTTGCTTTAGAGTACAAAACATACTCTTGGTTGGTGTTGAGATGCTTTGAATTGTAGTGGTTCTGTACTATAGACCTTTCTGGGCATATACTGCTATTTTACAGTGCTGCAATGTTCCTTTAAGACACAGTTGTTGAAATATTTGCCACCATAACTGTGCAGCAGGTATGAAATACTGTGCCCTTGGATTCCATGGGTGGAAATTCCAGTCCTTGTTTCCATAGGACAGATTCATTAACAGTGAATGACTTTTTGCTGTACTCGGATAAATAAGCATCTTGCTGCTGTGCTATGTAAAATTTGACAAGAGCACAGCTCTGTTAATCTTTATTAGCCTACTGTACAAATGAGCCTGAGTAGCTGCTAAATTTCAATTAGATTTCTCCAAGAAAAATCTTGTTTCAAATAGAACTGTAATTTCCCTTTGAAATTAACTGTGTTAATGAAGTGTTTCATGTACATAATGAATTTTGCACTAGAATGTACTATTTGATTATTTAACATGTAAGTGGCGTTTCTGTTTTCCAAAGCTAAAACTACTACTTGATACTGACTTGCAAAGTAATGAACTATCCTGTGTAGGAAATCCTGCCTTTCTGAGTGTACTTACTTACAGTGCCTAGAAATACGAGATTCTGATTAGGGCTTTAACACAGTGATTTTTAAACATTTTGGTTTTGACCCCATGTTGAGATTCAGATACAATCTCATGACCCCAGACAGCAACAAGGGCATGTGGAGTATAGCAAAATCAGTTAGTTAGGACTTGATCTGCAGATGGTGTGACCCTTACTTGGGTTCCTCACCAGCAGTTTTGGAAATCTCAGGTCTAGATACAGCCACATCAGAAAGAGTAAGCAGACTGCAGAGTCCATGCTCTCATACCTCTGTCCATCCTGTATTCCAGTCTCGCAAACCTGTGCACACTTTCCAAAGAGCACATCCAACTACTGCACCTCTGTTAGAAAAATCAGTTAAGTTCTCTTCCTAGTGTGTCCAGTGAGGCATTGTTTGCAATGATTCCCCTTGCCCCCAGAATATGTATGGACATATTCACAGTTTAAGTGGGGATGAACACCTGTGCTTTAGCAATAATATTTTGTTTTTGTATAACTTACCTAAAAAAATTCTACATACTTACTGCATAGCTGGTAGAAAACTCCAATGCAGACCTGTAATGATAGCACTTTCATATAGTAAAATTGTAATACTTAGATAAGTATAAAGTATATTTGGATTTTCAAAAAGCATTTAGTAAGGTACCTCGCCCAGAGACCCTTGAGCAAGCCAAGTAGTCATAGGATAAGAGGAAGAGTCATTCATAAATTGGTAGTTGGTTAAAATTTAGCAAACGGAGTAGGAATAAATTGTCATTTTTCAAGTTGGAAAGAGGTAGATAGTGGGGTGCCTCAGTGATCAGTCCTGGGACCAGTATTGTTTTAACGTATTCAGTAATGATCTAGGGAAAGGGGTAAAGAGTAAATTTGCAGATGACACCAAATTATTCAAGATAGTTAAGATCCAAGCAGACTGAGGGTAATTTCAGACATTACATGCTCCCAGGTCACCACTGTGGATTCCGAACTGTGGCAAGCTGGCTAACCCCCTCCCGTAGTCCAGGAAAGCCCCAAGCAGACATGACGGGAGTGGGACCATGGCAAGAAAACAGACAGACGGACCATGGCCCAGGGCAGCGCAACAGATGTTATGCAGATTCCAGGCCGCAGCCAGAACACCCAAAAGACACCAGGGTGGGGCGGGAGGCAGACATGGCCGACTGAGGGCACAGGAAGCCAAAAGCGCCAAAAGGCAACATCCACACAAGGGAAAAGGGAAGGGACGGGGAGGAGGGAGAAGAGTGGCTGAGGCGGCACACGCAACAGGCACAGGGAAGGGACGGACACTGCAGAACACAAGCCACACATACACGCTCGGGCGCAAAGACACCTGAATGGGAAAGGAAGGAAGGCGGAGCACACCAGGAAGGTCAACACACACAGCACCATGGACATGGTGGGAGCCCCAAGCCAAGGAAGCGGAGGGGGCCGGGAACAGTCCAGGACACGGGGAAAGGCATCCAGAACCCCACTGACAGCACAGGGAGCACGGGCCACCCAACAGCAACACAGGCACCCCAAGTCACAGGGGTCCCCACAGGGATGGAGAAGGGTCACAGGAGGAGGGCGCACAAGCCGGGGAAGGCACTGGAGCGGTCCGCGGCAGGTCCGGACAGCAAGGATCCCCCTTGCTGATGCAGAAGCACGGCTGGGGATGGAGGTGAGCAGGAGTCTGCAGGAAGTACATGCACACATACACCCTGGAGGAAGCTGGGAGGCGCTGTCCAGGGGCCCCAGGTCCCGCACAGTCAATGAGGTACACCTGTCTCTTATACACATCTAGATGTGTATAAGAGACAGGTCCAGGGCCCCAGGTCCTGCACAGTCACGGAGGCACCCAGGGGGCGAGGTGGGGCAGGTGATGGACACAGGTGAGTGGGTGGCTGTGCAAAGGAGGAATACACCACGGGGAGAGCCGGTAGTGGTGTCAGGCAGCAGGAACCAACCAAAGGAGGGGCACAGAGGAACACCACAGGCAGCGAAGGACAGGGGGTGCCCATGGAGGGGGCACAGCAATACAGGCAAGCGGAATGGAGGCAAGCGAACCAACCAGAACAGCCGCAAGGCCAGAATGGCGCGGAACGAGCAGCCAGTGCCCCGAGCCAGCAGGGAGGTGGTGGGAGCACACGGTGGGGCTGACATCCATGACACCAAAGACACAGGGGGCCTCACAGCTAGCTGCACGGGGTCACGAAGGGGGCTGGGACCGGTTGGCCCACCAGATGCACGTAGTGGGGCCACTAAAGCTTGCCCTGGCGGTAGCCCACCCCCACCATGTGGTGGGTGACGAGGTAGTAGGCCTCAAACAGATCCAGCATGACGAGCCCCACCCGAACATCAGCACGGGACCACACAGCAACCAACGCCGCCAACTCTGGTCCGGTGGGCCCCAACAAGGTATAGTCAGCAGCAGGAGACCATGGCAGGTGCCCAAGCTCCAACAGGCGGTAATACGCCACCCCATGTGGCCGCTGGTAGCTACGGGCCCCATGGATGCAGCAGAAGAAGGAAATGGCCAGGGCAGGGCCCCCCTCCTCCAGACAGGTCGTGAACCCGGCCAGGCCACGGACCGAGAAGGTGGACATGGTCTCTGCCGGGGACCACGCCACATGCGAGCACCTCATCTCCAGAATGCGCCCATCAGGAAAGGAATGGAGGCCAAGCGCCTCCGTGTGGAGCTGGCACGCGCTACCGCTTGCCTCATAGCCAAAGCAGTGAAGCCCGGGAGCAGCCGGGGACTGCCACAGGTCACATAGGGCCACACACATAGGGTCTCCTGGAAGGTCCAGCTATGGGGGGTGCCAGGCAATCCGGGGCACGGGAGCCCAAGGGTAGCATGCCGGCCATGGTCTAGCGGGCAGCGGGTCTGAGCAGCAAGGAAAGGGGCCCCACAATGCCATGTGGGCTCGGGGGGGAAGCAGGGGAGCTCCAAGGACACACGATAAGGCTGCAGGAATCGAGCGCACAGAATGTCCAACAAGCACTGATAGCAGGGAGGTGATGACGACAAGCAACCAGCTGCGGACTGCACTGACAGGAGCGCAGGTGCACCCTGGGGAGGGGCGCCGTCTGCAGGAACACACCGGCCAGCAGGTGAGCGCAACCGGCATGAGGAGCCCAGGGAAGGCACCACCGGCACAGCTGAGCAGCCCCTGGCCAGCTGGCGGTGCGGTGGCCAGATGGGGGTGGCCGTTAATGGCGCGCTGGGGCCTGCCCCACAGGTGTGCGGGCGGGGCACGGAGCTGGGCTGGCCCCAGGCCCCCCCTTGCGCTACCATGGGCCATCCCCAGGGCCCCACCCCATCCACACAGGCGGGTCACATCACCAGCCGTCCCGGCACCTGTGCCCACCCATAGCCATGAGGGGGCCTCCCCATGGCAGGTCCCATCTGTCTCCAGCCCGCAGCCGGGCTGATCCCCTGCCCCCTTCCTGTTACCATGAGGCAGACAATAAAGCTGTTGTTGTGGCTACACCTCAAATGTTGTCCCTACAGTGCCCCCTGTGCCCTACCACCCTTCCCCCTCCTCCCCCCTGCCTCGCTCGTCCTCCGCTCTCCTCTCCCCTCTCCCATCTTGGTCCGTCCCCCTCGTTCCCCTGCTGCTTGTGTGCCCTTTAAATCCCTCCCCGGTCTGTGTGTTGTGTATTGCCTGGCAGCGACGCCGCGTGCTCTTGCTGGAGATCATTCGTTCTGATTCCACCTGGTGGTTGGTGTTCAGTCATTACTTTGGCAGTTTCCCGGTGGGAATTGCTTTCACCACGCTTCTGGGGATGGTCCCGTCCTGACCTCCGGAAGCGTGGTTGGCTTTGGCCCCTCTGGGTAATTGACCGTGGCGAACATCTGGATGCTGCTGATCAAACGTTCACAGCTCTTTGGCCACACTGCGGGATTGACTGTGGTTGACCGTGGTATTGTCACGTCTGAAATTACCCTGAGAGAAAATACAGAGGGATCTTGCATGCCTAGGTGAAGGGGCATTAAAATGGCAAATGAAATTCAGTGGTGTTAAGCACAAGGTGTATATAGGGAGAAAATAATCCTTGCTATACATACATGATGCTAGGTTCTAATTAGGGTGTAACCACTCAAGCGAAGGATCTTGGAGCCATTGTAGATAGTTCCTTGAAGACATCAGCTCAGTGTGAGGCAGCAGTCAAAAAGGCAAACTGAATGCTAGGCATTATTGCAAAAGAAATAGAAAATAAAATGGTAAATATTATAATGCCACCATATAAATCTTTGGTATGACCCCACCTTGAATATTGTGTGCAGTTCTGGTTATCCCACCTCAAGAAAGATATAATTAAATAATCAAAAACCTTCCGGTTTATAATAATAGTTAAGGCTCTTGCAAATTCACTCATGCACTAAAAAGCATGGAAATTGCAAGTTAAGGCCCCTGCAGTAAAGACGTATGGTCTCGCATATTGTGCTTGAGTCCAACTTTGCCTTCATGCCCCCACACTTTGCATTCGTCTTTCAGTCCCAATCCTCTTCCTCTGCAGGTTGGGGGTAACACTGAAGCTGGGGAATGGAAGAGGTGACGAGGCAGCAGCAGAGCTGGGAGGAGCCTGGGGCTGGGAGAGCAGGAGCTGTGGGTGGGGATGGAGGGGCAGCTAGGCTGTTGCACCAGCATGAGCACCCTGCAACACTCTAGCTCCCCAGCCACCCTGCTTATGTTGCAGTAGCCACCTAGTTGCCTCCCCATCCTCCAGATCTCCTGCTGCCCTTCAGTCCTCACTCACAGCTCCTTCAGTTCTGCTGCTGCCCCTAAATCCCCATCTGCAGCCCTTAGTCCCCCAGACCTGTCCCTCATGTCTGCTGCTACTCTGTCTCCACCCACAAACCTGGCTCCACAACCCCTGACCTTTACCAGTTCTGCTGCTGACCGTCAATCACCACCCATGGCTCTTGGTCCCCCACACGTGACCACCTCCAGCTCTGTCTGTGCCACTCAGTCGCCACCCGTAGCCCCTGCTCCCCAGGCGTGAGCTTCTTCCCAGCTCTGCCGCTGTTCCTCAGTCCATACCTGCAGTCCCTTCTCTTCCAGCCCTGGGATCCTCCCATTGCTTCTTCTGCCCCTCAATTCCCACCCGCAGCCCTGGGCTCCCCCCAACTCTGCCGCTGCCCCCTCACCTTCTCCAATCCCCAGCTTCAGTGTTGTCCCCAACCTGAAGAGGAAGAGGATTGGGACTGAAAGACAAATACAGAGTGTGGGGGCATGGAGGCTAAGTTGGAATCAAGCACAATATTCAAGATTGTACAATGTCTTCACTGCTTACATGGCTTCCAAGTTAAGGCAGGAGCCTTAACTTGCATTTTCCATGCTTTTTAGTACGAGTGATTTTTACAAGAGCCTTAACTAGTGTTACAAACGGGAGGTTTTTTGTTTACTGAATTTCCTTGTTTTTAAAAAGACTTGCAATACAGAAAAAGTTTCCAATACAGAAAATTCTTTTCTGCTGACGCATTAGGAATGTTGAGCAGCGTAATATTAAAATTTCTGATTTTCAAAGACACTCAATGTACTCAAATGTGATTGCCTTTGAAGTTATAGGAAGCAATAAGACAGGGCTGCTCAACTTGATTTGTCCTGAGGGCTGAAATACTTGGTTTGGTCCCAACACCATGCCACATGAACCTGCCTCTAATTTGCATAGTCCCCTAATTTGCATAACTTGTGTACACTTAAAACAAAGCACCCCAAACCACATGACAATGCAAAGCTTCCTACCCCTTCTGCAAACGTAAAAATGTAGACTGTGTAGGGAAAACCCAAGCACTCCAAATCACGTGGCAAGGCAAAGCTGTCACCCCCTCCCCAAACATAAGAATGGAATGTGTGCAGCTGGCACTCCCTCGCCAAACATAATTGTGCACAGGGGGAGCAGCGCAAAACAACCTCCAATCCCTGAGGACCCTCCCTAGAGCCAGGCAGGGACAGACACGGGCGCGCGCACACTCTCTCGTATCACCCATGCAGATATTACAGGGGGAGCGGGAATTGGAGGCACAATGTGGGGGGCAGAGGAGGGTCTAAGAAGGAGGGAGGAACCATTGCACTCGCTGGCTTCCTTTCTCATGCTGCTGCTGCTGCTGCCTCCTCCTCTATGCAACTCTCACAGATGCTGTGTGAGATTTTCAAAGGCCCCACTCTGTGGCACGCGCTGTGGCCACTTTCCTTGTGTGACGTACTGGAACTACATTTCCCAGCATGCCACACAAGGAAAATGGCGGCTACAGCATACACCCAGAGCGGGGCCCTTGAAAACCTCACACAGTGGCTGTGTGAATGGAGCCACTGCCGCCACCTCCTCCACACAACTCATGCAGACGCTGTGTGAGGTTTTCTTTTCTTTTTTAAAATTAAGCAACCTTTTAATTCATTTATCAAAGTTCCTGCAATTTTTTCTATTTAGAGGCAAGTGATAAAAAAAAAAAAGTAAGTGTTCTGGGTAAGGAAATTAATCTGTGTCTAGAGGATTTCATTAAATAAAAAGTGTTGATCTGTTAGCAAATGCCTGCTTGGTTTCAATATTTCATTTCAGTTTGCGTTCTAACCAGATTTCTCTGTCACACTTCAATGAAGTAACAGAGATATTTAGACACAGATGCCTTTCTTGGCAGTTTTGTTCTAAAGTCTGTGCTCTTTGTGGTAGGAAAGTAAAAGGCTTTAGACCTAGAGGCATCCTTTCCTCCAGCAATTTTAAACAGGTGTAGTACAAGCTGAGTTCTACACATTAATGGTAAATGCCTAACCCCACTGAAATCAATGGGAAAGCCCTATTGACTTCAATAGAGTTAGGATTACACACCAGAAATAGACAGGATCAGTGCAGAAACTTTGTGGCAATTGCTCAGATACCATTACAGTTTGTTTAATTCATTCTTCAAATGCGTGTCTCAGTGAACACCAGGAAAAAAGACTCCCCTTGCTTTCTGGCAACAACCCCTCAAAGATGGATTAAAAAATAGGAAGGCAGTGTTCTCAAGGTGAAAACCTCTTAAAAACTAGTTAGCTCCTTGGTTTCATGTTGTACCGAGAACAGAGCGTTCTCATAATATGAAGCAACGTCAAATAGTCCTCTGAGCATCCAACATGAGGAAGGACTCTCTCTCCAGGGAAACTTACATAGGGCATTATCAAACTTAATGTTCTCTCCAGAGAGGAAGCAATTTTTGTTCCCTAGGGAGCCCAATTTAATGAACTAAAATGAAATAACGCACCAATAGGAGATAACAGCAGAGACACCTAGACAGAGAGGGAAGAAATCCATCTCCATCATTAGAATATACCAATTAAACAGTAATCTAGCACTGTATTTAACCAGAAGCATGCAGTCTGTTTCCTGAAAGGGTCACATTTAACCAGATTGTCTATTAGGAAACATTGACAGTTTAATAAATTTAGAGTAGACTGGAAAAAAACAACACATTTATAGCCTATTGATCCGCAAGAAGTGGACACTGCTGCTGATGTGACACCGCCTTATTTAAATCTAATCACGTCAATCAAACCAAGCAGAAAACTCCCTTCGCTAAATGTTGAAGTGATCTTTCTGTCACAGATCTTCTGTGCTTTTGAATGATACAGCTTCGTTGATTCATCAGAAATGCATCGTCTTATCTGCCTTGCCTAATAAACAGGGGACACACTGCCCCCTTTCAGTGTGCTGTACACAACTGAAGGGAATCTCCTCCTGCTCTCAGCTTAGATGCTCTCCCCTACAACATGGAGTCTACTGTGTGTGGGGAAAAAAGGAGGTGCGGAAAGTTCTCCAAGTCAGAAGGAGCTTCTTAGAGACCTGTGTCTCTAAGCCCAAAAAGAAACTCTCGTAACAGTAGATGTTCTCAAAGCACTGCTGCCTTTCACCTGTTCCTTCAAGAATAAGCTTTAAGGACAAGCCTTAAATGACCCTTCTGCCCCTTCATGTCACAGGGCAGAAGTCCAACAGTGTATATGCCAACCTGATTTTAAGCCTGGGGCTGCAAAATAGAGAGAGAGAGAGTACACAAATTAAGGCTCCGACGAATTCAGTCTTAGGAAAAACTCTTTGGCATCTAATGGATCAAAGTCCCATCTGGTAAACTTTATTCAGCTAAAGCAAAGGGAGAGGGTCTGTGTCCTAGGTGGGGAGGAGGGGATGCTGCTTCTCAAATTTTACAATAGCAAACACTAACTCTCTTGCATGGGTGGGGAAGATACAGAATCATCCTCAATCTTCAATTTTGCACCCCCTATGCACAAAGCATCTGTCTTTCGAAGCAGCAGCAGCAGACAGAGCAAGCGTCTTACCTTCTTGGAGGGCCTGTGGAGAAACAAGAGCAGGTGGAGAGAAGCTGGCTGCAGCGCTTACCCTGTCGCTAGCTCCTCCGCATGGAGTGGACACGGGGGCAGTCAAAGCAGGAAGCCCCAGGTACAGTGTTCCAGAGAGGCGGATCCTGCTCAGTCCCTCGGGGGCTCTCCCGGGGTCTGAAGCTGGGGTGGTGTGGGTTCCTCCACTTCCCATGGGATTCAGGACCAGCCGGGAGAGGGGTGGGTTCCCTCTTGCTCTGAGATGCGGAGCCTTGCTGAATCAGAACAGACTACTCCACTGAGGTCGCTACCTCCCTGGCTCTCTCCTCAGGGCCAGCCTGCTGTCCTGACATGAAGCTGCCCCGAGCTGCCATGGACAGGAAGGGGCGGGGTAAAAGTCAAACAAAATAAATGATGTAGCTTGCACCCCACCCCGGCAGTGATGTGCACTCCGAATAGGTGCACTGTGCTCGGGCTCACTCAGTGCCTTTACTTCGCTCCTTTGCCGGGTCCTGCTGCCTCCGCCAAGTCTCGGTGCCAGGCTGCACCCCCGGCTGCTTTTGCTGTCTCTCCCTGGTGTCAGGCTACCCCCTATGGGTCTGGGTGCCAAGCCACTCCAAGCCACTGCCTCCCTTCAGGCGCTGGGGCTAGGCTGCCCTCTGTGGGTGCCAACTCACCACGCTATGCTGCTCGCTGCCACTCGCTCTGGGCTCAGCGACAGCTTGCAGTGACTCTCCTGTGTGAGGTTTTCAAATGTCCTGCTGTGGGGCACATGCTTCAGCCACCATTTTCCTTGTGTGACATACTGAGAGTACATTACTCAGCATGCCACATAAGGAAAATGGTGGCCACAGCACTTGCCCCACAGCGGGGCTTTTGAGAACCTCCGTGCCCCCCCCCACACATACACTCTCATTAATTCATCTCGCACACTCACTCACTGACACACACACACGCAGTCTCTCACTCATCACACACACACTGACGCACACACGCAGTCTCATTCGTCATATATGTACACACACTACAGGGGAATTGGGGATGGGGGACACGATGTGGGGAACGGGAGGGTCTAAGAGGGAGGGATGGAGGAACCAGTACACTCACTCGCTGGCTTCCTTCCTTCCTCTTGCTGCTGATCCTGCTCAGTCCCTCGGGGGCTCTCCTGGGGATCCCAGACTGGGTAGGTGTGGGCTCCTCCACTTCTCATGGGATTCAGGACCAGCTGGGAAAGGGGTGGGTCCCCTCTTGCTCTGAGATGTGGAGCCCTGCTGAATCAGAACCTGCTACTCCACTTGGGTCACTGCCTCCCCGACTCTCTCCTCAGGGCCTGCCTGCTCACTTCTCCATGCAGTCCTGAGATGATGCAGCCCTCTCCCCTCCCCAGTGGCAATGTGCGCTCCAAACGTGCGCTGCGCCCGGGCTCGCTCAGTGCCTTTGCCCAACTCCCTTGCCCGGGCCCATTGCCTCTGCCAGGTCTCAGCACCAGGCTGCACCCCCGGCTGCTTCTGCTGTCTGCTCAGAAGCAACTGCAGTTACTGTCTCCTGTGTGAGGTTTTCAAAAGACCTGCAGCCACCATTTTCCTTGTGTGACATACTGAGACTACATTTCCCAGCGTGCCACACAAGGAAAATGGTGGCCTCAGCATGTTCCCGACAGCAGGGCTTTTGAAAACCTCACACATTGTCTGTGTGAGTGAAACTGCGGCAGACAATAACGTGAGCAGGTTGGACAGGGGCAATGGAGGGTGTCCTCTTCTCCCCCCCCCCCCCCCCTCCGATGCCTTCAAACCCCAGGAGACAATAGCCTTGAGCCCTGCCTGAGAGGGAGGAGAAAGTCCCCTGCTTGGCTCTTGGTACCAACTGCGCATGTGTTACGTAACTTTTCTTTTCATAGCATAAAGCAGCTACTTTAACACCATATAACAATAAAACTCAGGAAAAAAATAGCCAAGGCACCCCTCAGCCCCATACTTGAATTTTCTAAAAGACTCTCAGTGTCTCAAACAGAATTGTAAAACCCCAAAGGCCCGTCTGTTTCAGACGTTCAAATTAACACAAAAAAATGCTCCCCCAGCCTCTAAACTGTGATATCTCACCCATTTCTCATCTGATTTGCCTGAAATTTTCACAGCTGCAACATCTCACCCAAGTAGCCCTCTATGTAAAACATCACACCGATAAATAAATCATCTTGATTTTCTGAGAAATAGAATGTTTATCTATTATAATGAATTCTGCTACATGCCGTAACTATCCAGGGATTAATGTTCCTGGATAATAGAACATGAAAAGGTTCAGAGAACGGCAAAAAGGATGATAGAAGGGATGGATCTAATTCCATATGAGGAGAGAGGATCAACAGGTTAGGGCTGTTTTTGAAGAAGAGCCAATTATGCGGGATATCATAGAAGTTTATAAAATCATGAGTTGCATGAAGAAAGTAAATAGGGAACTGTTTGCCCTTTTCCACAATAAGAGAACAAGGGGATGCTCTCTCTGAAGTTAAATGGCAGCAGATTTAAAATGAAGAAAAGGAAGTACTTTTTCATGCAGCAGATAATACAATTGTGGATCTCGTCGTCAAAGGAGGCTGTGAAAGCCAGCAGTATAGCTTCAAATGAAAATTGGACAGAGCCATAAACTCCTTCTAGTTGGGGCTTAAACCCCTGGCTACTACTAGTAGTTGGGAGCTGTCAGCAGGGGATGGTGTCTCACTTCCATGACCTATACATGTACTTCTCTTGAGCTACTGGAGCTGAGCTCGATGGACCGCTGGTCCAACCCTGTATGGCACTTCTTATGTTCTAAGCCCCTTACGGCAGGGGCCTGTGTCTAATGGTTGTTCAGTGCCAAATACATTGCCGATGCTGTATAAATAATAATAATCATCATCATCATTAAAACTGTCTAACTGGCCACTGGAGTTGTCATTTGTCACTAAAAGTACTGTCTGAAAGATAACTACATGGTACTTGGAAAATTAGTCGTAATAACGTAAGTGCCATACTGGGTCAGATCAATGGTTCATTGAGCCCAGCATCCTATCTCTGATAGTGGTCAATCTCTTTAGAGCTACAAAGGGTAGTTTTCTCTAAACTAAACTTGGCTAAAATTAATTTCAGTTTTATACACTCTTATCCATCTTACTGGCTGTAGAACTATTAGCCTATAAAATCCAACCAGGACAATTAAGTATAGCAAATTCAGAATAATTTGTAAGCATGTAATTTATGTTTAACAAATCTTTACCAGAAAGAAAAGCAAGTTAGGGTACTGTACTCTGTAACTATATTTTTTGTTGATTTCTCTTCTAATTTTTTATGTTGAACTTGAGACAAGCTTATGCTAGACAGAAGTAACATGACATGTTTTTTACACATGGAGAATATGCTACAGATGAACTAGTCCGTTCCCAATGGCAGTGCTATTAGCAATGCAAAATACAGAAATCAGAAGAAAAATAGGTTTGTAATGCCATGGAAGCCATAGATTTGTGATGCCAAAAAAACCTTAATTGTCTAAGAAGAGTAACCATTCCAATAAGGTGAATTAACTTTTAAGGGAACAATCTAATTTCCCAATTTTTTTTTTTTAAAAATGCACATTTAAGGATACATAAGGCTGAACTATCAGGCATTTGAAGAGAGCATTAAAGTGCAAATAAAGGGCCCAATCTGAGCTCCTTGTCAGTGCTTTCCCGATATCTGGCAGCTGTGGGGGACTGAACGAGACCGAGCCAACCGAAGCTGAATCCTGATAAGATGGAAGTGATGCTCGTTGGCAGGCTCAGTGATCTGGGTGAGGGTGACATGCCCATCGTTGATGGGATTCGCCCTCCCCTCACCTCTCGGGTTTGGAGCCTTGGGGTGCTCCTTGATCCCCTGCTGTGCCTGGATGTCCAGGTGGCAGCTGTGGCTAGGAGCACCTTTTGCCAATTACATCTGACAAGATGGCTCCGGCCATATATTTCGGATCTGGATCTTGCCACTGTCATCCATGTATTCGTTACCTCGAGACTGGACTACTGCAGTGCGCTCTATGTGGGGCTGCCCATGGTGATGGTCCAGAAGCTGCAGCTCATGCAGAATGTGGTGGTCCGTCTGCTTATGGGGACAGATCATTGTGAGCACATTACTCCGGTTCCTTGTGCACTGCACTGGCTGCCTGTAGACCTCAGGGCCCGATTCAAGGTGCTGGTGCTGATCTATAAAGCCCTAAATGGTCTGGGTCCTACCTACCTGAGGGATCGCCTCATACCCCAAACCCCAGGGTGGCCCCTGCGGTCGTCTGGGGGAGCCCTCCTGGAGGTCCCATATTTTTGTCAGGTGACCACTGTGAGGAGGGTATTCTCTTTGGCTACCCCATTGCTGTGGAACTCCCTTCCAGCAGAGGTCTGCCTCTGTTCAGATCTGCTTACCTTCTGGCGGCAGTATAAGACCTGGTTGTTCCACCAGGCGTTTGGTGGAGGGGATGGGGGGAGGAGGAGGTAAAATTGATTTTTAGATATGGTTTATGGGCATCTAAATGACAAATGATAATTAATGTGGACAAGTGCAAAGTGATGCATGTAAGGAAAAATAATCCAAACTGCGTACACAATGCTGGGTATTAAGCTAGGAGTTACCACTCAGGAAAAGGGTCTGGGGGTGGTTGTGGACAATACAATGAAATCCACAGTGCAGTGCACAGCAGCAGTCAAAAAAGCAAACAATGTTAGGAATTATTCGGAAGGGAATAGAGAATAAAACTGAGGATATCATAATGCCTCTATACAAATCAATGGTGTGACTGCACCTGGAATATTGTGTGCAGTTCTGGTCGCCTCATCTCAAAAAAGACATAGTTGAACTAGAAAAGGTACAGAGAAGGGCAACAAAAATGGTCAAGGGCATGAAGGGCCCCCATATGAGGAGAGGCTTGGTAGGTTTGGGCTCTTCAGTTTGGAAAAGAAAGAACTGAGTGGAGATATAATGGTCTATAAAATCATGAGTGGTGTGGAACTAATAAACAAGGAGCAGTTATTTATCCTCTCAGCTAGTACTAGAACTAGGGGACACTCCATGAAACTCATGGGTGGCAAGTTTAAAACAAACAAAAGAAAATATTGTTTCACTCAGCGTATAACTGGGTTGTGGAATCTACTGCCAGAAGCTGTGGTAAGGGCCAGTACTGTAGCTGGGTTTAAAAGAGATTTGGACAAGTTTCTGGAAGATAGGTCTATTAGCCAGACAGGATCAGGAGAAAAGCAACAGGGAATGGATCCCCCATTGTGACCTGTTGGGTGCTTCTCCCAAGCCACTGTGATTGGCCATTGTCGGAGACAGGATGCTGGGCTAGATGGACCATTGGTCTGACCCAGTATGGCACTTCTTGTTTTCTTATGTTATGTTCCGTGCATGTCACATTTGCAGAACGTTGTGTGTGGTGTGCTTACCTTGGGTTGACTCCGTAGTCTGGTAAAGGTAGGTTAAAGGAATGTGGGAAAAGAGTAGTGTTGGGTTAATTGGTAACTGTTAAAAATGTATTTTAAAAACAATCTTCACCAGTTTCAGAAAGCTACTTTTAACAATCTAAATGTAAGCATGAATGCCTGATGGTGAGAAAAGAGAAATGTTTGGTTTTAATTTTCCTGTCGGGAAAGAGAGACACATCAGTGTCCAACTTCTGTAATGCAGTATCTCTAACCTAATAATCTTCCATTTTGCTGGTCTAGATAGAATTGTGTTTTTGCAGGTGAATGGCTGAGTCCATTAGCAAAGTGGCAAGGCTGAAGATTAAGCATTTGGTTCTAAAAATATTCAAATGTATTCACAATGAAAGCTTCCCTCTTGATCCAAAGCAACTACCTCAACTCTAATGTGGAATGAAGGGGGTAGTGGTGGAGGGAGGGAATCCTATATTCTTCAAGCATGGTTCTCTTTAAAATGCAGCACTGACTTGTAGTGTGTGGTGGGAAGGGGAATATGTGTATGTGGCAGGTGGAAGGTCTCTCCCTCCTGGTGAGAACAGGAGGGCAGATGGAGGGTCCCACCCTGGTGGCAGAAGGAGGGGGGGGATTAAGGAAGTAGTAGGTAATGTGGAAAGATGGTATAATTTGTAATAAATTTGAGGGGTATGGGATTGTATTATGTATGAAATCCTAGATTAGTGGGGGGGGGGGGAGGCTGTTATTGCTGCTGTTGATATTTGATTTATTTGATGATGATGCTTATTATGTTTTGCAATATTTTTGTTGTTAGCCACCTCAAGCCATCTGTGATGGGAGAGGCAGGGTATAAATTAAAACTGATGATGATGTATCAACCATTTAAAAAAAATATCCCTCTAACAGGCTAATGTGTCTTAAACATGAATATAGCTCATACTATTCCTTGTTGCTGAAAAATTATATTTGACTAGGTAGAAGCCAATGTAGTCCATTGGCCAGACCAGAAATCAGTATCAGGTAAGGTAGCAAAATCTCATTCTGTTTTTCTGAAAGGTATATATCTATGGATTATGTTTTCATATGATAACCAGTTCGGAGTGGTAACTTAATAGTTTCATCATGATCATCAAGATGGCCAAAACAATATATCTTTAATTTAAGCTATAACGTGGTCCGAGTGACTGATTTTCTTTTTTAAACGCTGTTGGAAAGCAAAGAAAATCTGTTACAAATAAGGTATACTGATAATTATGTTATCCATTACCATGGTAAAAGCCATAGAACAAGGAAAAGTCCATTTCCCCCCCACATTTTTATACAGTTCACTGCATGTCACACTTTACCTGCTGCAGATATGCATGTAAGCATCAAGAGACAATTTTAGCGTACTGTTTTGCCTTTCCAGCAAGCCATGGCATGAATAAATTATTATAAACCATAGTTAGAAGCATTTGGGCGGATCCATGTTTTATATGATTTTAGCCAATGTATGGATAACATGTAACTTAGTGTTATTGTAAAGAAACTTCTGTTAGTTTTGGGAGTTTAACAACTGTTTAATATGCATATGTTTTCATCATTACAAACGTTATACTTTCAGCATTTCGCACCTGTGAACTATTTGAATGTTCTTCACCACTCCAATTGTCTTCTAAGTTCTCCAGCTCAACTGCAAAGTCTACATCTTGTTTTTTCTTGTTGCTACATGTCCGTAGTTTGTGCGTCCATTGGATAAGGCATGTGCAGCTTGGCAGTTGACAGAAATGCACACACTTGCATGATAACATCTCCAAAACTGCAATTGGTGCTGGTGGTTCACGCATCCACTCTATGACAAGATTGGTACATACATGTGGCAGGTGAATTGCTGTACCTTTTCTAACATCTCTGGAGAAACTTCCCATGACTGACCTAATGACTGAATGTCTCCTGGTGGTAGTTCTCCTTTCTCCTCTTACCTCCTTCTCCTCCTCCTGTTGGGTAGTTCTGCCGCTTGACCGATTGGAGGCAGATGAGTCTTTTCCTGTGCGCATGCGCCTCCAGAGCTACCCGGCTACCAATCTCCAGTCCTTCATCTGCCTTTCGACCTGTAGGACGCGCTTCGCACGGCTCCACAAGACCTGGGGGGGGGGGGGAAGGAAAGGAAAAAGAATTTAAAGTTAAACAGATCGGGTGTCTAAATCAAACAAACAAACAAACAAAAAAGAGAACGAGCGGAGACTCAAGTCTCTCTGAAGGAGGCGGATTCCGGGCAGTTTAACCGCGCTGCGGCGGCTCCCCTCCCCCTGAAGCTCAGGAACAGCGTAGCTGGGCCCGGGAGCACAGATCAAGCCTGATTAACATATGAAAGGAGGGCTAAGGGACAGCGCGGCTGGACCCTGGAACACCAATCACGTTCTAATTATCAGACAAGACAGGCTGAGGAACAGTGAGTGTGGCTGGGCTCTGTTTTTTCCTCTGACTAACACTGATTAAAAGAACTGAGACAGCGCTGCTGGGCCCTTAAGCTGCTAAGTGGACAGCAACGGTGAAAGCACAGATACTAGCAGCAGGGGCAAGATCGAACTCCTCTCGAGGAAGAGGAGGAGTCAAGGCCAGGCAGCACAGACCCCTTCGGGCTCCGCAGCTGGGTCTGAGGCAACGGAGTCCCCACATGTGAGCCAGGATACACAAGTACAATTAACTTCTCTGACAAAGTCAATGGAACAAATCATGGCCACGCTGGGCAAACTGGCACAGCCAAAAGGCAAAAGAAAGAGACACCCCCCCCTCAGATAGGCCTAGTAAGAAACTCTCCAAGGCGGGAAAATTAGGGGTGCCAAAAAAAAAGGCAAAATGGCCACTAGAGGGAGCCATACTGGGCTCCTCTCTCTCTTCTGAGGAGAGTGAGCAGGGGGAAGAGCCTGCAGAGTCAGCTCAGGCCCTGTCTGACCAGCACCAGATAGAATCTGGTTCAGCCACTACATCAGGGCAAGAAAATTCTGACTTAGCCTCCACCCATTCTCCCTCTTCTATCTCTGACTCAAAAGACAGTGAGGGACACTTCCCCTCACAGTGCAGAAATGAGCTAATAGCTCAGGTGATAAAGACTCTGCAGCTCAGAGAAGTCCTCCAAGGAGGATTCTTCAGATTCCCAGGAGGAAGAGACTAGGCGGTACATCCGGACAGTCCATGGAAGGGATCAGGGGCTCCCACTTGATAAGGCCTTCAAGCGTTTAATAGTCCTCGAGGAGTGGAAGCACCCAGACAAGGGATATAAAATGAGCAAAACACAGGATGCACTATATTCATTCACTAGAAAGAAGGAACCAATGTTTAGGAACCCTAAGGTGGATGCGGGGGTGGCATCCCTCGCTAGGCAAACAGTGTTCCCAACTGAGGAGGACTGTCACCTCCGAGATGCAACCGATAGAGCGGTGGACACAGCTCTTAGGAGGGCACTGGAGTCCACGTCAGCATCCCTGAAAGTAAACATAGCAGCTTCCTATGTATCCAGGGCCATGTTGGCCTGGATGCAGGAGGTGCAAGACCCCGAGATCTCAGAAAGGAGAGCACAAAGGATTAATTCCAGGATCTGCATGGCAGCAGCTTTCCTGGCAGACGCAACAACAGACTCTTTAACATGGTCAGCCAGAGCACTGGCAAACAACATATCTGCCAGGCGTAGGGTGTGGTTACATTCCTGGGATGGGGATGTGACGGCAAAGAACCTGCTCGCTGCATGCCCATACAGGGGCTCTAAACTTTTTGGAGTGTTTCTAGAAAAGGTGCTGGAGGAAGCTTCCAGTAAAGACAAGCCAAGAACTCTCCAACAAGTGGGTACGAGGAGAGGCACCTTTCAAGGGCATTCCTTTCAATTCAGGGGTTTCGGAGGCACCTCCAGGAGGTTCCATACCCAATCACAGAGAGGGTACACCCCCAACTTCACCTTCAGGGGAAAGGGGTTCAGAGCAGGACGATATGTTAGGCGCAGAGCAAGAGGGGCCGGCTCCAGCCATGCAAAGCAAGAAGCGTGACTATGCTGACGCACAGGTGGGGGGCAGACTCCAGCAGTTCCACAGGACATGGGCCCAATCAGTCACAGATTCCTGGGTTCTCTCTTGTGTGGAAAGCTTTATCGAGCTGGAGAGCATCCCCACACACAGATTTCTCGCATCCCCAAGATCAAAGGATAGGGCAAAACACCTTGCGTTGGCCGGCGAGATCAAAAGGCTAGCAGACACCAGAGCCATAGAAAGGGTGCCGCCACACCATCGCTATTCAGGCCTTTACTCTCTTCTTTTCCTGGTCTCCAAAAAGCTAGGAAAATGGAGAGCAGTTCTGGACCTGAAGGCCTTAAACCGCCACGTAAGAAAAAGAAAATTCAAAATGGAAACAGTGCCGTCCATCTGTCGCAGCATCCAGAAGGGCGATTGGCTGGTGTCTTTGGACCTCAGAGAGGTGTACCTCCATTTTCCGATCTGGGCTCCACACAGGAGGTGACTCAGGTTCACCTACGACAACAAGCATTGGTAGTTCAGGGCCCTCCCCTTCGGCCTATCATCGGCTCCCAGGACCTTTACAAAAGTGTTGGTCCTGCTGGTAGCGAATCTTCGAGCGGAAGGGATGCATATCCACCCGTTATCTGGACGACCTCCGGATCTGGTCCCACTCTCCGGAGAAGGCAACGTTGGACCTCAACAAAACAATCACTTACCTGGAGCAGCACGGATTTCTGGTGAACAGGGAGAAAAGCCACCTGAAACCGACACAAAGGCTGGAGCATCTGGGAACCATCATCGATACCAGCTCCGACCTCGCATTGGTCCCCCAGTTTCGGGTGCAAAAGATCAGGACAATGGTCAGTATCCTCAGAGCAAGCAAACGAATGAGGCTCAAACAACTGGCATCTCTAATGGGGCTGCTCATATCCTGCACAGCCCAGGTGACGTGGGGAAGGTTCCATCTTCGTCCCTTGCAGAGGCTGCTAAGGCATTTCCAGCGTGAGCTTACCAGTGGGCACAATCCTTGGGTATCCATCCCAAGACACCTGCAGAGATCCATGTTCTGGTGGTTAAGGCCCACAACCTTCCAAGAGGGAGTGCCGCTCACGGAACCTACAAGAGAAGTAATGACCACAGATGCCAGCCTCAAGGGCTCGGGAGCACACACAGCGCCCCGATCTGTACAGGGTCTCTGGTCGCAGAAGGATGCACAACAACAGATCAATTTCCTGGAACTGAAGGCCATAAGACTCGCCTTACAGCAGCTGTTCCCCCTCCTTTACCCGGCCACACCTGTTGATATACACCGACAATGTGACGGCGAAGGCGTACATCAACCACCAAGGCGGATCCAGAGCACCATCGTTGCACCGGGAGGCGGTCAAACTGTTCACTTGGGCCCAGTTGCACACAGCATCGCTAAAGGCCCTTCATATCAGAGGCCAGGACAATGTAAAGGCGGACTGGTTGAGTCGTCAGATCTTGGAACGCCACGAGTGGGACCTCAACAGGTCAGTGTTCCAGGATGTAACGAGGTGGTTTGGCCTACCGCTAGTAGACCTTTTTGCCACCAAGGACAATGCACAATTACCTCGCTTCATGACATGATCACCATACTTGGAAGCGGAGGCAATGGATGCACTGAATCAGCCGTGGCCCAGCGACCTGCTTTATGCCTTCTTGCCATTTCTGCTTATCGCAAGGACAATAGCAAAAGCACGCAAAGAACACACATTACTCCTCCTAGTCGCACCATGGTGGCCCAGGAGGCCCTGGTTCTCAGAGCTAATAGAACTCAGCCAGGACCAGTACAGATGACTCCCGCTGAGGATGGATCTCCTCTGCCAGGGACCAGTCGTATGTCCAGAGATTCAGAACCTAAAATTAACAGTATGGTGATTGAACGTTCGGCGTTAAAAAGAGAGGCTACACCGACGCAGTGCTCGTCGCTATCAAGAGATCCAGAACACCGGCCACCAGGAGGGCTTACCAGGCCACTTGGAAGACGTTTGCTACTTGGTCCCTGCAGCAGGGACTTGATCCGTGCAAGGCAGGAGTTCCACAGGTCCTGGATTTCCTGCAGCAGTGGTTGGATAACGGTCTTAGGACCAACACTATAGTAAGGTAGGTAGCGGCAATAGACTCGGTGCTTAGAGCATCCATGAACAAGGCCATTTCTTCTCATAAGCATGTGAGAAGATTTGTTAGGGCAGCCAGGCTTCTGTCACCCCCAGTAGTGCATAGGGTACCCTCCTGGAACCTTAACCTGGTTCTGGAGGCGCTGACTAAACCCCCATTCGAACCACTAAAACATGTATTCTTGTATTTTCTAACTCTGAAGGTTGTGTTTCTAGTTGCAGTAACTTCAGCTAGATGAGTATCGGAACTCGGAGCATTATCGATGGAGGAGAACTTTTGTGAGTTCCAGCAGGACTCTGTAACATTGAGACTGGACCAGACTTTCCTTCCTAAGGTCAATTCAGAGTTTCATAGAGCCCAAGAGTTGGTGTTGCCATCCTTTTGTCCCAACCCTGTTCATCCCAAAGAAAAGTCCTGGCACACGTTGGACGTGCGCCGCGCCCTAAAAATATATCTAGAACCAGGGGATCCAGAAAGTCCACGGCTCATTTTGTAAATATCAGGCCGGGATTCAGGGGCTCCAGGCCTCCAAGACTCTGCTCTCCAAGTGGGTGAAGCAATCGATCACAGAGGCATATAAGGCTAAGGGAAGGATCCCTCCCCTCCAAATTTGTGCCCACTCAGTACGCAGCGCAGCCACGTCTTACGCCTTCAAGGCGAGAGCCTCTTACGAGGAAATTTGTAAAGCTGCGACGTGGGCTTCCCTGCACGCTTTTGTGAAGCACTATAAGATCAACGTGTTTCAATCAGCAGAGGCAGCGTTTGGCAGGCAGGTGCTGCAGGCGGTACTGGGTTCTCCCAGTGCTGCCGGCTCCCACCCATAATTTGTTTCTGGGGACTGCTTGGGTACATCCCAACAGAAGGAGGAGAAGGAGTTAAGAGGAGAAAGGAAAATTGGTAACCTACCTTTCGGTGAATTCCTTTCTCTCTTACACTCCTTATCCTCCTCCGGCCCTCCCTGCCAGACAGCAAGCGGTAACTTACATACAGAGGGGAGAGTCATTCAAACTTACTCAAGCAGTCAATTATCAGTCAATTTAGTTCTAAAGACAGTTGGGGGATCAGAGTTCCGTTCCCCTTGTTCCTGTTACAGTTCGTAGCTCGTTCACAGTTTTTCGGCATGCAATTCAGGCATCTTTTACAATTTTGTTTTTTTACAAAGAGTAGGATTACAGGGGCACTCGGCTATGATACAGACTGGAGATTGGTAGCCAGGTAGCTCTGGAGGCGCATGCGCACAAGAAAAGACTCATCTGCCTCCTGTCGGTCAAGCGGCAGAGCTACCCAACAGGAGGAGGATAATGAGTGTAAGAGAGAAAGGAATTCGCCGAAAGGTAGGTTACTAATTTTCCTTTCTTAGTAGTTTCAAGGGAGTTTACTTACCCGAACCTAGAAAAGCACTCAGTGTCGCAGCTAGTGAAGGCATGTAGTCCAATCCGGGCATCAGATACACTCTATCCAACTGAAATTGTGAGTTTGCTTATGTTGATAAACCTTGTGCAGCTCTTTGTTCCACATTTTACAAATGTGGGGCATGGTATGTCACTCACAAAACCAATGCATAGTATCCATACATCTGTGTCTTCTGAAGTAACGAATTTCAACCCTGCCTTTGCCGCATGAAGTGCATGTAGTTGCATCCGAGTGTCAGCTGCTTCTTGTGTAGACCTCAGGTTGCTGACTTCCTCCCAGTAGTCTTTGGTGATCATGAAACAGGCCTCCTCACTTGTTGCGTAAAGTACTTTACCTTGTAACCCCACCATGTACTTAGGCATCCTACATTGTTGCACCAAGAACTTGATGAGCTGAGACTTGTTAGATGAGCTGCGCAGATACCTTTTCAACTGTTGAATTTTGTGAGCTGGTGCAATGTTTTTCAACTGCAGCCCAGCATTTGTCCCATCGTTCAGCAACTTTGATTGAAGTTTCCAGGTAAAGGTCAAAAACATCTATTCTTTCACTCTGCGTACCCTTGTGAAATATAACACGGAATACAGATTCTGCTAGCTGTTCAAATGTCTTCTCGTTGCCCTTCATCTTCTGCACCAAATTCATTCCATCAATGATACAGGTATGTTTTCTGCTGTAGATAAAAAAAAAAATTTCAAGCTCTCTTGCAATTGCAGCCTTGTTCGTCTTACAGAGTGATCCATCACCATTTGCGAGTGCCCAAGGCAGAGGTCCCAGAGGGTGAGCTAAGACATCTCTCATATGCAGCTGTCTACTTTTGACAACAAGGACCATATGCCCAAAGAGGATTCTGTCAGCCTTGAGTATAACTTCCTTAGCTTTGCCTACACTGCATGTCGTCTTTTTGTTGACATTGGAGTATGTTATAAGAGTTTTGTTTTGACAGCTTGTCATGGAAGTTGCTAGGTGTAGAACTTACTTCCAAATGCTGCATCTTGAAATTCTGATATGCTGCTTCTCCAACTTCATGACCTGTGAAAAGATACTTGGCCACGTCAGGGGGGCTGCAACACCAGTGGATAAACTAACCAAATCTGCCTGATCATGGCAAATTGTTAGTCATCAGGTCAACCAGTGCTTGGACTACTGCCTTGTCTTTTGATCCTGGGCAGATGGATATCTGGATGTGTCAACTTACTGCTGCGCTGGACCAATCACGCATCTCAACTGCCTCAGAAACATGCTCCTGTACTCTGATGTCAGATTGTACTTACTGGCAGCTCCCACCATGCAAAGACTATTCATGCACACTCTTCAGACCAGCTTCCAGGCAGGCATTTGGAGGCACTGTCTAAAAAAATCAGCAAATTGTACCTAGCCCAAAAGATTACGGATGGATGACGGACACAGACAGTAATCTTGTCATAAAGTGGATATGTGAACCACCAGCACCAATTGCAGTTTTGAAGATGATGATGTGCAAGTGTGTGCATTTCTGTCAACTGCATATGCCTATCCAATGGACTTACTTGCACTGATATGTGCAAACTACGGATATGTAACAACCAGAAAAAACAAGATGTAGGACTTGGAAGACGATTGGAGTGGTGAAGAACATTCAAATAGTTGGCAGGTGTGAAATGATGAAAGTATAATGTTTGCAATGATGAAAACATATGCATATTAAACAGTTGTTAAACTCCCAGAACGAATAGAAGTTTCTTTACAATAATAAGTTACATGCTATCCATACATTGGCTAAAATCATATAAAACGTGGATCTGCTCAAACGCTTCTAATTATGGTTTATAATAATTAATTTTATTTATGCCATGGCTTGCTAGAAATCAAAAAGAGTAAGCTAAAATTGTCTCTTGATGGTTACATGCATATCTGTAGCAGGTAAAGTGTGACATTCAGTAAACCGTATAAAAATATGGGGGGAAATGGACTTTTCCTTGTTCTATGGCTTTTACCATGAAAATGGTTATGGATAACGTAATTATCAGCATAACGTATTTGTCGCATATTTAAATTGGCTTTCCAGTGATATTTTAAAAATTCAAATCGGCCACTCGGATTACATTATAGCTTGAATGATAAAATATATTGTTTTGGCCATCTTGATGACATCATAAAACTATTAAGCTACTGCTCAGAACTGGTTATCATGTGAAAACGTAATCCACAGACTTATACCTTCCAGAAAAACAGAATGAGATCTTGCTACCTTACCTGATACCGATATGTGAATTTTCAGCTCTTGGCCCACGGACTGTTTTTTCTTTGGCTTTTATTAGGAAAAATTAATGCTTAGCTATGTGGGCTGGGATTTTCAAAAGGCCTTGCTATTGACCTTTGTTTACTCATGTTTGAAGTCGATTAACGTTCGAACTGTCATTCAGTCTACTTACTAGATGCTGTTAGAGCAACACTATTCAAGGTAACTGGATTTACTAAATAAGAGGCTATTTTAAACAATAATATTGAAACAACATGAACATTTTTAAGCTGCTTTCTTTCCTTCAATGAAGTCTGGTTTTTCTGTTGTTTTTTTGCAGCCGTGATAGTGTCACTACTGTTTGCCATTTTAATATCTGTCACAAGATTTTAAATATTCATGCTTTTTCGTAATCGTTCCTAAGAACCTATATTAACATTCTTGAGTATTCTCTTTTTGACTCTTTTTTGAGTAAAGGTTCTTCATTTGCCCATTTTGCATGCTTTACGCTGAATTACTATTGAGCACCAATAGCGCTACATAAATAATATACTAAATATGCATAATTTTGCTGTAGTCTGAAATGGGTCCAGCCGAGCTGTCATATTCTACTCTATAATTAACAGGGTCCTTAAAATGACTGTTTAAATGATGGAGCACTAACCGTTCCAAAGGAGCTGCCCTTGTTCATTTCCATCAAGTACGTTTTTAATGTTCTTTAATCTTGCTTAAAGCGACTGTTCCGTTGTCTGACATGTGGAGTGGCCATGATGTAACTTTCCACATGAGACACACCCTCTGAATGTAGTCGCACTTCCTGATAAATATAATCTTGAAGTAGCCTTTATTAACATTAGTGTATAAAGTCTTCTTGGTCTGATACACTCATTTAGACCCCAATCCAAGGCCGAGTGTGCATTGTGTGTGTGCACCATGTATGCGCAGTGTGCAACTGGTGTGTGCCATGCACATACCATCTGTACACCAAGTGAGCACATGTTCTTAAAACTAATCAGAAATTTGTTTAGTGCTTTCCTTTGATCGTATTTGTAATCTTAAATTGCACTCCTATATGAAAATAAAATAGTACTTATAACAGTCTCTATTTTGACGTCTCTGAGTATCCCTGGTTAAATAAAAGTAAGGGTTTTATTTTTAAAATGACTTTTTGAATGAGAATGTTTCCAGTACAGCAAAACTTGCTTAACTGGAAAACTAGTTTTATAACTGTGTAATCTAATGAGAATCACCAAGAACAGTCTTGTCAAAAGAATATTTTAAAACTAAGTCACGCAGTCTGACTTGAATGTTGGTTAACTTTTAGAGAAGTAAGAAGTTGGTTAAACACACTCTCTTAAAAAAATCATAAATGCTTTCAATTATAGTGTTTATAGAGATGCAAGTTCAAAGCTTATCTGCAGGATTCTTCAGGATGCAATGCTCCGTATATTCAGTGACTATTAGTGCGCCTTACGTTTGAACTGTATTGGTGCTTTGAGTTTCAGAGAGTGCAAATAGTGTAGGTATTCTTATTCTCCATAAACATTTTATTGCCACAGTGGTATATAGACTTCAGCTGTTTCAATAGTTATGCCCAAATAACATTGCCATTCTCTCTTCTATAAGCAAGTCTCCATACTCTGACCTTCGTGCAGTCGGTCTTCCTTGATCCAGTTCTGTGCAACGAGTGGTCTTTTGTTGTTTTTTAAAAAGGGGAAACTACTGCCAGAAGTAGAATAAAATTGTTTGTCTAACTTCTATAATGCACACATGAAAGCATTTATTTTTACACTTGAACTCTTCTATAGCCCAGGGAAGACAGTAATTATACCATCTAATGATGGTTAAAGATTTCTCATGATATCTTTAGACTTTATATCCATATCTCTTGAGAACGTTCAAACGTAAAACCCAGGTTCATACTATAAATACATCTAATTCATCGAAGTTCACCGTACTCTATATTTACCATTTTTCAAGTACAAGATACTCCTAAGGATTAGATACAATAAAAATTAATTTCTGCAGTAAGTTTTTAGTTGTTTTAAAAAATATTGACATCGTTGAGTTCCAGACTAACCATTATTTTGTTAAAAATAAAACATGGACCTAAAAATTGTCTTGGAGAATTTTTTTTAGTTCTTTGTCAATTATTTCTGTCTCTCTCATCAACATAAAACTCTTTTGTCAGAGATGATTATATGGAGATTTGCAAGCCATGAAAGTGAAGCTTAATTTTTACATTTTCTTTGTCTCAAATTTTATATATTTCAAATTCAATTTAAAAATACAAAGCAGTTATTTAGCACTATATGGCAATCTTAGTGTACAGTTTAGACCAGTCTTATGTTTAGATAATCTTTCATATTAGTACTTGACCTAGGAGAACTGTTTTGTGTGAAATTGAACTCATGAGCTCTTCCCCCCCCCCCCAAAAAAAAAAACCCCAACTTTTTGGTACTTGAGAATTACATTTTCTGTCCTGACTAAAATAGAATATGTGTGAAAATGAGATTTATTGCACTGTGTACAGAGTGTATTTTATCACAAATTCATTCCAAAATAGGTTAGCTGATTGATATTGCAAAGCTAACTCGTATATAATGTGCAAAAAATTATTGTATACAGTAATCCATCATATGCCACATCTACCCATGAGTAATCTTTATAAATAGGCTTTTAGTTTTCATGATTCTAAGACTTGTCTTGGTACAACAGCATATCTTCCATAATTTTCTCCAGTGCTTAGACTGTACAGAGTATTATCTGCATTAAAGCTGACTTGCCATGGCAGACATGAATTTGAGAACACACAAGTCAGTATCTGAAATTGCACCATGTAAAGAACCGTGTAGGTCTGAAACTTGACACATTGCTAGACTACAAGAATCCACAATGAGAGTTTGTTAATTTTGCATTTATTTTGTGTTGGAGCTTTTATGTCCATTATCTAATTTTTGAGGTTTACATTAGTCTATTCACTTTTCTCTCCATTCTGCCATTCATGAATGATAAAGTCCAGCCTCCCTCAGCCGGAGGAAAATTATCTCGACACTGTAAACAACAATGATGGCCTTATTTTAGATGTTTGAAATCTTGTCTCATGTTCTTCCCTTTTGGATGTAAGATGGAAATGTAGCAGTGGACTGTAAAGGTTTGGCTGAGTTTGTTCTTGCATAACAGTATAGAGATCATAATCTGATTTGTTCGTGTATCGTATATATTTATTAGACCTGATCTTAGATCATTGTCATATTACAAGCAAAAGTACAGAACCACAACAAACATACCAACAGACATAATAACCATCAACCGTTCCACAATATAGTAAAATTTAACGTACCTACCCCCGCCTTGCCTATATTCCATAGCTGGTAGGCAAATAGTCAATACATTGTATTCGTTCTTCCCCAACAACTGAATATTTGATAGTTTATATAACCAAAATTTACTAATTGAATAGGTAAATTTTTTTTTACAAATTTGGTCTAAAAGGAGACTTTCAGTCTCGTTCCAGTGGGCACCTGGATTAAAAAAATGTCCTCCTCAGACTCATAGCTAACAATAAAAACCTCATAACACATGAAGTGACCACGGGATCTACATCCCTGAGAGCTATTTGTGTCAAAAACCCGCCTGTTGCTCCTGGAAATTTTCCGATAAAAGGCTGTAATATCTCAGTCCAGATTGCATCATAAAGATGACACTCAAAAAGCACATGGCACGTGGGCTCCACAGCCATATTATCAAAAGGACATAAACGATTCCCATAGGGGATCTTAGCTACACGTCCTTCGAGCACCTTTGTAGGGAGTGCATTAACCCTGGCAGAGAGAAATAGGTGCTTCTCTTTAAAGGTTGAGACTACACCAAAATAACTTGCCCCTATACCCAACTGCCATATGGCGAAATGTTGCTACCAGCACCAATTCCTCTTGCCTGTCTACATCCCAAAAGCGGGTAATGATCTCCTGCTTAGCTGCTTCATAGGTTCTAGTAGCCAGATAAGTCTCTGACAGGCCAGAGCGGGCCAGATGGCCCGCAATGGCCTGGCGCCAGGGACTGACAAAAGAATCCAAGAAGATATCATGAAGCAAGTTGTCAAAAGGGGCTCTGCTTGCTTTGAGCCAAAAGAGAGCCACCTGCTCCCATGCAACTGACGTCCAACCCCGGGTGCCCGCCTCCAAACGGATAGCGGCAGCCGGGGTCCCCCTAGGTAGATTGGTCAGGGAATTAAGGAATTTCAGTTGCAAGGAATTCAAACTTTTCCTCCACAAGGGGACCCAGAGCGAAGCGTCATACAGGAAAGATGGCTTGACCTTTACCTCAAATACCTTAATAGCCATAGCCAGACTTCTCTTCTGTGTCCCGGCAAAGAATCTCAATATAGCTGCTAGCTGGCTCTTGGCTTCTACTTCCACCCTAGCCAGATGCTCTGTCCACCATCCAGTGGACACAAAGTTCAAACCCAAGTATTTATATCCCTTAACTTGCTGGAAGCATAATCCATCCACAATCCACTGGTGGATCCTCCTACTCTGAGCGAACACCACAATATTCGATTTGGCACAGTTAATCTTTAAGCAATTGGCTCGACAATAGCTAACAAAGGAGATCACAATCAGAAATATGATGGAAGGAGAGCAGAGCACATACCTACTTCTTTAGAAAGCCTCCACTGATACACATGCCTATCTAACAACCATGAACCATTTTGTTCCATCATGGTTTCACCTTTTTCTCCAATCTCACCTAAGCAAGTAACCCAGTAACTTGGAATCTTGGTGCATCTAGTTCTCCACAGTTACCTCTCACCTTTATGCAGCTTCTTATTTCTCTGACTATGAAGTAAAACTGAGCCAGTCACAGTAACGAAGAGGTTGATCTGTTGATGCATCTACGATCCTGAAATATGATGGGTTCAGGGATCGGGAACAATAAAAAAGAACTCTCTTAACTGAGCAGGGAATCACACTGGCAAAAAAACATCCGGGAAATCATACAGGATAATGTAATTTTTACTTCTAAAGGCTCTTACACAGGTCTTCTCTGGGAGTGTGGTATGAACTTGGCCACCAGTAATCAAATAAAAAATGTAAAACCTATCCTGTTTTGCTCAATTAAAATGAGCCTTTGACTTTAGTCTTTAATTTGCCACAGAACTTTTTATCTTTTCTTGAATTTTTATAATAAACTTTTCCAACTGTCTGAAGTCTTTCAATTTCCAGCATATGCGCAAAGCTTATGCGCAAGGATACCCGTGTTTCATTCCAAGCTATCAACTGGATACTACGATATCTTAACTTCTCTACATCTGCTTCATGTAAAGTGGGGTTAATACTTCTCCAATAGGAGGTTTTGATGACTAGCTGCTTGCTGAGTGCTCTTCAAATGTATAATGTTCTATTAAGGCTAAGTGGTGGTGGTAGTAGTGTGATTGGTTAGCACGTATTTTGATTTTTGAGTTAACAAAAATTGCTTTTACCTTTTTCTTAACCCTATAATTACAGGGAGAGATGAAACGATGCAGCCAGTCAAACCATCATTCCTTGAATATTTTGAACAAAAAGAGAAGGAGAATCAGATCAATAGCTTTGGGAAGAATGCATCTGGTCAGGCTAAATATTCCTCTGACTGGAGAGTACCACAGGATGGTGATTTTTAATTTGTAAGTATGCATTTTGAAAGGTAACAGGATCATCTATAAAATTCTATGCTCATTATTGCAGATTACTAATGGATCATTCCTGTGAGAAGTTAAATGCTAACAAATTTATTATAGTGACATTTTGAGTTATATACTTTGTTTCTATGCTGCAGCTTGTTTTTGGGATACAATCTTTGCTTTGTTACATGCAGTTTGGCTTTCAGAAATGTCTCAAGGCTTATGGGATTTTTTTTGCATAGAGCTTGTGATCGTTTTTTTCTCTCGCACCTCCATTAGCATAGTTCCTTCTAAATCACTTCTGATTGGCTGCCATATTAGGCACAGTCTTTTCTCTGAAAGTGGTGCTGACATTTAGGTGCAAGGCTAGCCTTATCCCAGCCTCTTCAAAGCTTGGTTTGAGTGTGCATGCTTAGTTAGGCTGGGGGAGGAGAAGGGCAGCAAGGCTCTTTTCCCCACACCTGCAGTCAGGAGCTCCTGCTGATGTATAAAATAAGCAATTGGTTCTCCCCAAAGATCTGTGCCCCAGTGTATTCCTTGAGGGACAGTTGAGCCTGGCAGTTCCCAGAAAAGCAGAGTGGGGAGCAAAGTTGCATGCCCAGAAGCCAGCAGGATAAATGGGGAATTGGCTGCCCAGCCAACGCTTATGCTGTAAATCAGCAGGTGCAGAAACTGAGTGCTGGGGTGGGGGCTTCATTCTCAGATCAGGGTAGCAGCAGAGTTGCACTCCAAAGGTAGGGGTTTGGGCTAAGAAAATACAAACAAACTTCACTCAATGTAAATTGTGACTGAATCTTGCTCTCCCCGCTATACATTTTGCCAAACTCAACTAAGAATAGATGTGTGCTTGGTGTTTGCACACTGAATGACCTGCCAACCAGCTTGAGGCCATACTCGCATGTTATTTCTGCCATCGTACTTAGTAGTGTAGGGAAAGTAGGGTTTGCCGTATTTGTCCCAAATATAGGCAATAGAGACAAAGGAGTAAAGTGATATCTTTTTATTGGACCAACTACAGTACCCCTATGCAACACCTTTAAGAGGTGAACGTGGGAACAGACATTCATAGCTCTACTAAAAATAATGGACTAAATTTGGACATAGGCTTCACAAGACATGTCTTTACATCTCGTCTGTGAATAACATCCAGACATCCCATGGAAATCTGTTCAGAATATAAGGAACCAACAACTGATATCTAAACCCTTCTTTTGCTTTCCACCACTGAAGCTCTTCACTTTATCCTAAATAGAATGAGTATGGATGGGGACACTACTGTACAGTCCCACCACTGAGCTTATGTGCTATGATTCAAAGGAGTTTGCTATAGTGGACCATGTAAACTTTAGGTTGTTCTGTTCATGCTCTATATCTATATGAAGGGAATGGAGAACAGCAAGTTTGACCTCCCCAGTGGTAGTTGATGTGTGCAGTGTCTATACCTACGTCCTTGACAGCCCTGGGTTTTTTTCTGCTAGGGCTGCTGTGGGCAGAGTTTTCCCAGTCTGCTGCCAGCAACCCTGGCTGGGAAGTGACCAGAGAGCCTGTAGGTAGGACTCTTGCTTGCCATAGATCAGTGCTGAACTTCAGCAAGCAGCAGTCCCCTTCCAAAATTCGCACCAACAGCTCCAAAAACTGATTCCACATGTTGTGCTGGTTTCATGTGGACCAAAATCCAGGGCAATGGTTGCAGTCTTTTTTGAGCAGCTGCCCTGGGTGTGGCATATAGCAAGGCCTGTGTATCTCAGTTGTCTTGCATAGCTGATACAAGTCTAATGTAACCTGTAAAACCTCCTTTCCCCTCAGCTGCCCTGAGTCTTGGGAGGAAGGGTGGGGTATAAATTTGAATAAATATGTATTTAAAGAATGCTTCTAAAGTAGCCTTTCAGAAATCTAGTTACATGCCTTACATGAAGAAATGCCAGTGTGGTGCTAAGAGCACAGTACCTGGACTGCAAGGGGTGGGGGGACCCCAGTTCAAATCCCACCTTAGCCAAAAACTCACTGGGTGACCTTGGACCAGTCACAATATATTCTCTAAGCCTAACCTACCTCACGGGGTTGTTATGAGGATTAAAAGTTGTGTTATATGTAACGTGCTCCGAGTGCCATGGCAGTATAAAAATATATAAAAATATTATTATTATTATTAATAAATATTGTATATGTTCCCATTGTCATATGCGCACACAAGTCTTTCGTAATCACTGTGCTGAAGTACTTGTGCTGAAGGAGGACAGGCAAAGACTATGTAGCATAAGTATACAAAGGATAATTGCTTTCCATAAACCATGTAGAAGATCACTTTCATTTGCTTTTTGGTATCCGGATAGTGAAAATAGTCATGCTTCATGTATGCCTTCTGCAGTTTCATGCACAATTGTGCAGATTTCTGAGTAATGGTATAGAAATTGACTCTCATCCCATGGATTTGTGCATACTGACTCTCAATACCATTAATGGAAATGTGCATGCAGTGAATGGAATATGAAGTGCCAAAGGTTCTTGGTAAAGAAAGTTTTACCCATAAGAACTCTTCTCAGACTGTGTATTGCTATTGAGCAGCTGTATGACCTTGTTTACAGATTTTCAGTTTCCATTATTACTGAAGTATTGCCATTTATATAGATTACCAGGATACAGCATGAAAGGAAGTAGTTATGAAAGCATCAAGTAGTATTAAAATGTACTTGGGTTACTTTATGTGAAGAAAACTCTCATCCAAGCTATATGCACTTTTATGGCATGGCTTTTTTTCCAACCATGAACCTTCCACACAGCCACTCTCCTCTTGCATTTTAAATCTGTAATTTAGTATAGACTATTCACTTAACTTTTTATGAAGGATAAAAAAGTACTTAAAAGCAACAACCATAAATGTTTAATAGGCACAAGAGTATTTCATGCAGCCCTTAAAAGAATTTGTAAAAGTAACATCATGCTGCATATCCCAATCAAAGACCCCAAAGGGTGAAGAGTGTGTGCAGCTGAGTGGAGTTGGGGGAGAGGAGAGGCGAGGCACTCTGCCCGCCTGTTCTCAGAGCTCATTAGCTGCTTCCATCCCCTTCCAGGTACTTATCCAGGGGCTGGGGTCCCCTTGGGCAACACCTAAGGGTGTCGGCCGTTGTCGGGGCCGTTTGCGGGGCCAAGGTGGCGGTGGCGTCCCCCTCTTCGATGGACATTCTCACATGTATATAAGAAGTGGACCCTGTTGGAGGAGTGGCCCTGGTGGGTGTGGGATTGTTGGACTCGCCGCTCGTTGTTGAGACTTCCCCCCCCCCCCCCCCCAAACGGTGATCCAGCTCCCGGACCCAGCTACTCGGGACTCTTTCCCCCCTGATTAGAGGACTCAGCTGATCCACCTTTGGTGCCCGGCGGAAGGACTGCACTTGGGCCCCCCACAGCGTGTTCTTCAAAGGCACGCCGGCACCTACAGCGGCACTGTACGGCGTTGCGTCTAAGGGCGTCGCGCGCAAGGGCGCCCGGCCCCGCCCATTCTACCAGAAGCGCTCTTGACTTGAGACTGGGAAACCCTCGGGGCTGTCCTTGTAGCCGGGGCAGATTTTTTTGCCTGTCTGCTTATCACACTTGGTGGTGGGGATCTGCAGGTGAACGTATTTTCTCTAAGGAGATTGGGTTTCCCCTGGATTTTCCTTCTGGAATCTCTAGCACATTGATACCATGTCTAAGAAAAGAAGGAAGCAGGGAATTATTACTAGGGCGCAGGGCAAACAACTTAAACTAGAAGATTTTTTAGTTAATGGGCAGAAGACTCAATACTTCTGAGGGGGATGTGCCTTTGCAAATATCTTTAGCATCGGACTCTGGGGAGTTGGTAGCTGCTGTGGAACCTCCAACTGCCTTAACTAGTCCCCCGATATCTCCCCAATCTCATGTCAATAAGGAACAAGGGGAAAACACTTTTCCATTTACCTCTAAAGTCGAGATACCCCCCCCCCCCGCCATGACCTTTTGGGGAAACAGTGCTTTCTTATAGGGGATTTGATTCAAATGCTTTTAGCATGGCTGGAGAGAGTAGATTCCCAGTTGCAAGTATTACAACTACAACTGAGAAATATAGCAGAATCAACTAATGCATATAAGGATGGAATAAGAAGGGACATGTGTGCGGTCTACTGGGGGTGGTTCTACTGCATGCCAAACTTCAATCCTCTCAGGGCCGTGTCCCCCCCACTTGCCACCCCTGGAGGCTCCGGGTAGAAGCGGCCCTATATTTGTCAACAGTGGTAAGCTTAACCCGGTGCCTGAAGCTTTGGCCTTCAGGATAGTCCCTTTATCTCCTGGGAATTTCCCTATATGGGATTCCAAACACAGGATCTTGCGACATCTTTCTGATATAATGGGACATACAGTTCCTTCCCACCATGTGGCCTGTTTCTTCCATCTTCCTTCCACCAGTTATGTCCAGTGAATCGTAGTTTATTTTCGTTCCATGCTTATTGCGGATAGTTTACGGTCATATTCTGACCTCTTCTCCTCATGGGGAGTCCATATAAGTAGGATTTACGCTAAGGCTGGTATCTCCCTGCTAGTGCTACAATCTTTTCGGACCAGCGTGGTGTTGCCTGGGCCTGCAATCCCAGCTCTTCATGCACCCCCAGCCAACCCCAATTTTATTCAGCCACCAAGGAGAATGTTCAGAACCCCCCCCCCCCCACCCCCCTGCAATTTCAATTAATTCTAGGCTCAGAGATTTAGCGCAGTTGGATTTCCAATCTGATCCATTGGATCTATTTCCCTGCCTAGTAATATTGTTAGCCATCCATCTACTACTCAGCCCATATCTGCCTCAGTGGAGGATTTGTTTTTGGGTGAGTCGATTGTCTCTGGTTCCACCGGTGGAACCGGTCTCCCATGACCCCTCTAGGGTTCAGGTTTCCTGTTCACACTTGGTGTCACCGCAACCAGAGGTGGAACCTACTAACTTTAGCCCTAGAAATTCCACCCATTTAGACCAACAACCACAGCTTCGGTGTCCTATTGTTTCAAACCCCCATATGATCAATTACTCCCCTATAATTCAGACACAGTCTGCTCCCATATGAGTCTCGGTATTGGACAAGCTGAGGGCTGTGGATCCCACATGTAGGTCTGTTATACAAGACCCTGGGGGATCGGTCCAAGTCTCCTCTGCCTATAATGTAACTCCATTAGTGGGTAGGACTTCGGATCACCTTGTGGGAGGGCTGGGCATTCTCCCATCCCGAAATCCATGACTCAGCCCTGGTATTGCTCAAGGCCAGCTATCCATTTGTTCTTGGAACATTGCAGGATGGGGTAGGCATTTAGACACCCCAAATTTTATTTTGTTCCTTAAAAACTATCAAATCATTCTGATCCAGGAGACATGGGCCAAAACTCAGTTGGTATTAGAGGGCTATAAAGCTTACAATCTCCTGGCAATCCCATATAACATCAGAGGTCGGCCTTGGGGAGGATTGGTATGTTTTATCTCTGAGGACTTGGTATTCAATGTAATTGAAGTTATATCATCGCCTGCATTGGCCTTAGGCCTGGTAATTCAGTGCCACACCCTAACAGTTATTATCATCACATCTTATATTCCACCGTGCAATGCCGGCTCTTTTAGGAGGACCATGTGGTCTACATTGGAATCATTGTTGGAGGATCTTTTTAATAGATATCGTGAACCAATGGTCATTATTACCAGCGATTTCAACGCTAGGATGGGCCCTGGCGATTGTTCGTTAACACAGTATTGTGATCCTTGTCCAATTGATCCCTTGGGTATATTAAATGACAGAACATCTAAAGACGGTCGGATTAATGCATCCGGGATCAGACTGGCTAACTTGGCGCTTAGTTATAACCTCTATATACTTAACGGCGCTGGCTTCAGTGACCCGGGAGGGGAATTTACCTGCCTGGGCCCTTCAGGCTTCAGCGTCGTTGACTATGTTTTGGTATCCTCTTCTGTATTCTATCATATCATGGACTTTAGGGTGGAGCTGGGGTCGCTGGGTGACCACTGCCCATTAGCTCTTTTCCTAAATTTTCCTATTCCCTTCTCCCTGAGTATTCTTCAAACTAAGTTGGAGGCTTCTAATCTGGAGATCCACAGTGCCCCTAAGTGGGATGAAGTTTTATCTAGTTCACTTTTCACGCTACTTTCTGGACCCCAATGCCATCATTTGAGGGATCTTCTTCTCAGTGCCCTAAGTGATGCTGGGACTATTAAATTATATAATCAGCTCTCATCTATTATATAATCAGCTCTCATCAGCATCTTCAACTGCCCAAGAGGAACTTTTCATGGATTCATTCCAGTACAAATAAGATCTGGTTTGATAAGGAGTACCAGCAGCTTAAAACTAAATTGACCCTCATGTATAGGGGATATAGGAAGGGAGACTACATTGCTTTGCCTCCTGCTTATTTTACTCTTAGAGATGAATATAGGAATGTGGTTAAGGCAAAGAAGGAAGCTTCATTATGAGGCCCGATGGACCAGCCTTTTGGCCGCTGCTGATAAAGGGGATTCTAAGAAATTCTGGTTGCTAGTCAACAGTTTGACTACCAGGGAGTTGATCATGCGGCCTCTCCCCATACCATCTCATATCTGGGAGGAGTATTTTTGACGACTCTTCAATCCAGATGTTGATGTCCAGTCACTGGCTAGCCCCTCCTTTTGTATTGAGGGCCTACCTCCTTGGCCTCCCATTACAGAAGACGAGGTTGTGTCCCTAGTAGTTTCGTTTAAATCCAATAAAGCACCGGGACCCAACCTTATACACGTGGATTTTATTAAAGCCCCCAAAAGCTGGTGGATCCCTATTTTGGCTGCTCTATTTACAGCTGTTAACAGCTCTGGGATAATTCCAGCAGGCTGGAGTAGGGCTGTTGTTAATCCTATCTATAAAAAGGGATGTAATTGTGACCTGGCCAACTATAGGCCTATAAGCCTTTTGAGTTCAGTGGGGAAAATATATGCGAAGCTTCTTTTTAATAGACTCACTGTGTGGATTAGGGAGTCTGGAGCCATTGCACAGGAACAAGCTGGCTTCCAGAAGGGACGGTCCACCACAGAACTCTGTATGGTCCTATACCATCTTATCAGTAAACATAGAGTACAGAACGGGTCCTTTTTTGTTGCCTTTTTAGATCTAAAGGCAGCATTTGATTCAATTGATAGGAATCTATTATGGACAAAGTTAGCCAAAACAACTATAAACAGGAGGCTACTTAGTTTAATTTCTTCATTGTACACCAATTCTTTTCTATCGGTAAAAGTAGACTTTCAAGGCCATGTCACCGCCCCGATAGAAACCTCGACAGGAGTTCAGCAGGGCTGCGTTCTGGCACCAGCTCTTTTAAAACTTTATATTCATGAAGTCATACCTTTGATGGCTGATCCAAATTTTTTCCCACCCAAGCTGGCTGATCGGGTTGTAGGATGTCTGTTTTATGCTGATGATTTCGTTCTGATGTCCCAAACTCGGATAGGCCTAATCAGACAGATGTCTGCTTTTGCAGACTTACCATCAATTTTAAGAAGTCCAATATTATGGTATTTACCAGTAGGAAGAAATCTCATAACTGGGCTATAGATGGGCACCCGGTACAACAGGTTTCCAGCTTTCGCTATCTTGGCCTTCTTTTCCATCAGTCAGGGACCTGGGGGGAGCATGTTCAATAATAGGCAGATGGCTGCCTATCTGAATGCTACCATCTCCCCAAGAAGGAGAAATCTTATTTCTTCTGCACGTATGAATGCTTTTCCCTCCCATGTTTTGGAGGGATGCATTAAGGGTGTCCCTTTTATGGACCGATTGTGCCCCTTTGACAACTTGACCGTGGAAACGGTTGGGCATATCATCTTGCACTGCCATCTGTATGATCATCTGAGGGGTATATTATTAGCCGCCTCCTTGGGAAAGCTCCCAGGGAGATCGGATCAGGCTGTTTTGTCATCACTGCTGGGTAGTTCAGATCCCCACGTTATAAGGAATATTTCTCTTTTCCTAATTCAGGTGGTTCATATAAGGGAGAATTTTCTGGGATTTAAACCCATATATTATGAACTTAGCCTCCCCCAAGGGTGAGCAGGGGGTCAGATACTCCTGATTAATGTCGATCCTCTGGTTGGACTGTTGACCCCTGGAAATAGTCGCGTTCAATAATAAGGTGGTTTATATAGTTACCTGATTGTCCAACAGAGTTCCCCTACAACTTCCCAGCAGATATGGAGAGTGTTCTTTGGGATCTTTATTGAAGCCTTTTGATTTCCAGCTTGTGCCTTGCTTACATGTGTGTAGTTATACAGGTCATACAGATAATCCTGGAATTATAGTTCCCTTGATCGAATTGTCTTTGCATGCTAGTTTAAATAGCCATTGTGTCTATTTTGCCAGGATTTATTTTTATGGCTACATCAAGGAAACCATACCATTTGGGGTTTATGTTTGTATTGGGGAATGTTCTAGATGTATTTATAATTAGTCCTTGGGTTCTTAATTATTTTTTATTTACTACGTCTTAAATTTGCTTGTTTACCCCCTTTGGGGGGTTGTCTTCTATGTTTTATATGTTTTGACTGCAATGGCTTAGCCCACGCAATAAATGATTGATTGAAGACCCCAAAGTGAATTCCACTCTTTTTTGATGCTTTAAGGGCTTAAGGACCATAAGGAATTGAAACTACCCTAAGATAAGGGTTACCATACCTCCCCTTTAAAAGAGGATGCTTATGAAAAATACATGTTGCAAGGCTGCATTGGAACCAGTGCAGCCCTACACCATTTATTTTTTCATAAGCATCCTCTTTTAAAGGGGAGGTATGGTAACCCTGCCTATGGAGGCAGTTTACTGCCCATTAAACACAGGAGGCAAGGAAATAGGGTGGGGTGCATATTGCACAACTAGGAGATGAATACTAGTTTCTTCAAGCTTCCAGACATGACTGAAATAATACTTGTTATGTATAAGCATGGGCTGGTTAAACATTCCAGTTCCCACCAGTCCTATCTACGGTGATTTCCTGCTCCAAAGTGCTGAACTTGGAGACTCCTCATTTTGAGAAGGCAAGTATTTACAAGAAGAAATGGCTTTCCCTCTTCTCCTTTGGCAAAATATGGTGATTTTCCTGCTTCCTGTGAAGTAAGCAAATGGAAAGTTACTTATAATAAAACAGCAATGTCCATATGGATTAACGTTCTATGATACTGTCGTGGCTTCACGTTTGTCATTAAAATCTGATGCACTAGGCAGTGTTCAAAATAGTTCCCAAAATGTTGCATAAACCACTCAAGATTTGCCTTCGGGGTATCTAAATTAAGATAAACCCTCTAATTCTTATTTTTATTTATTTATTTTATTAATCAATTTATATCCCGCTCCATCCTACTCAAAGCGGCTAACAAACTAAATAATTAAAAGCAGCTGATGGATCTAATGGAATCAGAAGGCTTGACTGACCCTGATCCAATTCGCAGCAGAGGTTGTTGACCGAAGTCACAAGCGCAGTCTCAGTGCCATAACCCGGGCGAAAGCCAGGCTGCGAGGTCCAGAAAATGAATGTGGTCAAGATGATACCGTATCTGCTGAGCCACAACACGCTGAGTAACCTTTCCTAAAAAGGGACAGTTAGAGACCGGCCGATAGCTGGCGAGGGAGTCAACGTCAAACGATGGTTTCTTGAGCAGAGGCCGCACTACCGCCTCTTTGAGGCAGCTTGGTACTCTGCCCTCCCGCAGGGAGGCATTGATCACCCCCGCCAGCAGAAGTTTCAATATCTCCTGGCTGGCCTTCACCAGCCAGGACAGGCACAGGTCCAGTTCGCAAGAGGTAATTCTGACTGCCCCAAGAACATCCCCCGTATCAGCAGGCGACATCAACTGAAACTGATCCCACAAAACCGGACCAGACGAGGTTTCCATAACCTCTGGTTCTCCAGTTGTACTAAGTGCAGTGCTGAAGTCATGGTGAATATGGGCAATTTTTATCTGAGAAGTAATCCACAAACATGTCACAGCGGGCACTGGAAACTTCCAGTTCCAGGGTGAGGGAGGCTGGACCGACCAGCCCCCTCACCACCCGGAAAAACTCAGCTGGACAAGACTTCACAGATGCTATGAGGGCAGCAAAGAACTCTGCTCCTGTCCACACAGCTGCAGCATAGGCATATCTGTAAGTCACCCCAAGCTGCTCTCGAGCAGGAGAGGGTGGGTATAAAACTAGTAAAATAAATAAATTAACCCTCCTCCAATTTCATAAAAACTGCAATTTTGTCATGGGGTAATTTTGTACCCCGGAGATAAATCTGTTGTTTAAAATATGCCCTAATCAGATTTTAAACAACAGTTTTATCGCCGGGGTACAAAATTACCCCATGATAACATTGCAGTTTTTATTTAAAATACAGAATATATATTTCTAAAACTGTAAACATTAAATTTTTTAGACTGGAGGCCGTAAATAATTTTCTTGAACTCCTTTTCAACTCCTCCAAGCCACAAAAGGACTGCAGCCCCTCCAGAGCTTTGCAGACCGCTCAGCTGCACACACCCCCAAAGCAGTACCCCAATACCTCCACCATTGACTTCTGTTGTAATGGACAAAAAGGTTGATTTTAGTCTGGTGTACTTTTGTATCCCATCCGTTAGCATGGGGCTGGGGTAGTTTTGTATCCCACCATTGAAGTCAATGGGCGTTTGGGATACAAAGTTATCCAAGGTGGTTTTTTGCCCACAGAAACCAAATGGTTAATGGTAAATTATTATTCTTTGGGGATATTGTACCCAGGAGTGAGAGTGACAGTGTTCTAAATGGACAAAGTCAGGGGTCCACAAACTTCAAAAGTATTGTAAAAAATGTGCAGACAGGGTAGGTAAATACCCCATGATACTGCCCGAGGTGTTTTTGAGCAGAGTCTGCACCACTGCATCTTTGAGGCAGCTTGGCACTCTGCCCTCCCATAAGGAGGCATTGACCACACCCCCACTAGCAGCAGCTCCAGCATCTCCCAGCTGGGGAGGGTTAAACTAGCTCTACGTCGCAATCAGTCAGCTTCAGCACGCGAACGACACCACCGTCGCTCCAACCAGTACCCTTCCCACTTCAGCTGTTGCAGATCCTCAGTAAACCAAGGAGGCTTGCGGTGCTGGCGCTTAGGGAGCAGATATCTAGGAGCCGTCTCGTCAATGGCCTCGGTTAGCAAGGTGGTCTAAAAAACAAGGTCATCAAGCGAACGGCTGTCAAAATCAGAGGGCAATTCCCCTAGAGCATTCCGGAATGCTCTCCGGAGTCTTCTGGGGCGAACCAACCGAACTGGCTCCACACCTCTCCGGGGACAGACGGGCTGGGAAACTGGCTTTAGGAGGTAATGATCCGTCCATGACAAGGGCACCGCTGACACCTCCCCCACCAACGGATCCTCCGCCTCAAGGCCGGTGCAAAATATCAAGTCCAGGGTAATTCTTGTTATTTAAAAATTGAGCATAGTTTCTTACTGTAGTTCTGTTCTTACTGACATACAGACCCACATGAGCATCATTACAACACAAAAAAGAAACCTACTTAATAATGAAGAATTGCTACAGGAACCTGATGATTCACTTACCATGCGAAAACACTAGACTAAAAACACTAGACTATGGATGCAGCAATTTTTGTAGGCAGTATCAGGAGGGAGGCAGCAAATATTAGTATAAAATTCCATGGGTTTAGGCTATTAATGGGCAGAAGTTGTGTATGTGGAGTTACAAAATACTGTAATCATTGCACCAATGTGTGTAACTAATTAGTCACATACTGTTGTGTAGACTTAAATTGTGGTTCAGTTTTTTTCCTGGAGATTTTGTATACATATTTATCTCTCTAATTTTTAACTTACCAAAAAGGTTTTTAAAGCTCATTAAAATACATTTTGCAGTTTGGTTCTCTGAAAACTAGAACAGTCTTGTTTAGTTAATTATAGAAAAGTCTTTCACTTTTATGAGTGAGTAGGCCAAGGTTTCAGTTTTATTTGTGTCTAAAGTGGGAGAAGTTTGAAGAGACAGGGGAGGTTAAAATGAGGTTTGATCAAGCCTATCACATAAGTCTTATCTGATGGCATCTTCATGAATACACAGTGTATATTGCAAATGTATTGGGAATTGTTTTCTTGAGAGCTTGTTTTCGTTAACACGGATTCCCAATTCTTGCTTTCAAGACACTATTGCAGTACTGAAATATTTTTAGATTTTGTGAGAAGTCGAGAGATTGGAGGAAGTGAATGGAGATAAATGGCTTTTTCTCTAAACCTGCCCCCTAAACCGCATGAGTGTGACCAATTCTAAATGTCCTTACTGTGATGCATAGGCTATTTTTCAATGGGATATGCCCACAGAGGCCCACTCATCCCCTACCCACCCGCGTGCCCGTCTGAAGGCAGCATGGGTGAGAAGTGTGCTCCTGTGACCCACACACCAGCCACTCATGCCCACGCACGGAGCATCCGGGGAAAATCCGGGATGCTCCGTGCAGGGGCAGGAGTGGGTAGGGGCGCACACCCATTCCAGCCTGTCTTAAATCCCCTCACTCACAGGACATGCAGCACTCCATGAAGCACACACAGACCTGCCCCTCAGCTGTGCCTGTTTTAAAACTGCCATAGAGAGGAGGCATAGCTCAGTAAACAGGGAGCGTGTTTGGACTTTGGATACTCAGTCACATCTCTGCTCTCTGCCACAGACTTAAGTGACCGTGAAAACTCTGTGTATTCATTCTCCATCTATAAAATGGGGTTTGTAGTACTACTTTACCTCAGAGGTGTGGGGGGGGAATGTCATCCTTGCCTTATCCTCAAAATTGGGTTTGTTAGCAGTAATGTATGCCCTGTATTATACTAGTTGCCTAGGCCTGATGCCAGTAGCTTCATTTTATGGAATGGAAACTGAGCAGGGGCGTAGCAAAGCTGTGAAGGGCCTGGGCTCAGGCCACAACTTCAGAAGTGGGGTAGGGCATGCCAACCTGGGGGAGGGGGGAGGTCTATGCAACTGGTGCGGGACTAGCCTAGGGGGGTGCACAGGATTCCCAAGCACTCAACATGGCTTCCTGGGCACGTCCAGGCTGGGCTGGCCAGGATGGAGGCAACGGCGGCCCCTGCAGACGGGGAAGGATCACTGCAGGTTCCCAGCTCAGGCAGCTGGGCTCATTTAAGTGCTTTGTCAGAACGCTTCCAGGGCCTGGGGAAGCACGGTGGAACACCTGACTGGCAGGACATGGCAGAAGTGTGGGGCATTGCAGTGTGCCTGTGCTGGGTGCCTGCTTTCCCAGCCCCGTTCCAGGGCTCCATCTCCATGGGGTTCTGCAGCCCCGAGCCAACTGCCGAGGGCCTCCAAAATAACGGGGCGCCCAATGCTCAGGCTCAATTGCACCCCCTTGCGCCACGGTAGCTATGCCCCTGGAACTGAGGCCATGACTTGCTCAAGGCCGCCCGGTGAGGCCAGGAGCTGAACACAGGATTCCTAGCTACCCGCAAAGCATGCTAGACCCTGGACCATGCTATCTCTTCCATTTGATGATATTAATAATTTTCATTCTTATATAGCACCCCCTGCCATTGCACTCGGAGCACTTTACATAGAATAGTTTAACACCACCTTTAATCCTCACAACAACCCTGTTAAGGGTTTAGGTTAGGTTGAAAATAATATTGACTGGCCTGAGGTCACCCAGTGAGTTTCTGGCTAAGATGAGACTTGAACTGGGGCCTCCCCCTACCTCCTGGTCCAGTTACTGCATGCTTAACCACTATACCACACTGGCTCTTTCTTTGCATACATTACAGACTAAGAGTACCTCAGATGCTATACTACGATGATGATGGTTGATAGATGCTATGGTAAAGATGTCCAGATCAGCCCCTCAAGCTCAAGCTAGGTCAGGTTCCAAAGGGGCAAGATGCCACCACAGTGCCATGACATCACAGCACTCTCTGAGGGTGGGGCCATGACAGGGAAATGTTTCAACCCTGCCCTCTTCTGATGTGCCCCTCCCAGCTCTCCATGGGGGTAGGGCTAACCCATTACATTGTACCCCAGCACGGAAGAGCCCAGCTACTTCGGGACGGGGCTTGGGTTGGTCCTGCCGCAGTCAGTCTTAGGCCTGATTTTGGAGCCCTTGCAGGGTCATACTTCAGTCTTTCTGCTGCAACTGGGTGAAATTCGTTGGGCACCTTTGCTATGCGAAAAACTAGAGTTCAGAGTGGTGGGTGATGGGCATGATTGTGGTGCCCTGTAAATGACCAGTTTTGAATAATTTCTCTTAAAATCAAAAAACCAGAATTGCAAAAATATTTAAGCTCAGGATACTTTTGGCTGAGTAGATAGCTTTCAAAAAAGCTTCTTGGCTCCGCAAATGCTTTTATTCCATTAAAAGAACTTGTTCATACGTTTTTGGCCAACTTCACTGAAGCTACAGTTAATGTTTAGTTGCCAGACATTAGTGGTGTCATGTACCACTTGGTGCTTTTTTCTGTCTCTCTCTAGAATGACATACTTAAAACTTGAAGTACTTTTTCATGAATTACAGCTTCAAAGAGTAGCATATTCAATAGCTGATTCATTGGCTTCCTCATAACTTGCAGTGAAGAATGTTAATAGCCCTGCTAGTTGTATAGTGGAACCATCTGTTTCTTTCACTGGAAATGATTTATAGGGAAGAACTCTTAAAGGCCAAGTGATTTATTGCTTATTGATCAATGTAAACACATTCAGCTTTACAATGACCTAAGTCTTTTGTGTCTCATTTGTCTTATGAACAGATTGGTATCTAGATTTTTTTTCATGCTTTCTTTTTCTGAAATCCGATTATTGAAGAGTATTTGGTAGAAACCTTGGCTGCAGTCTTGAAGCCACTTATTCATAAATGTTCTCACAGTCCTAACATTTTGATACCTTATTATTTTCCTGCCTTTTGCCTGTCCTTGTGGAAGTTTAACCAATAAAAGACTTGAGGTATGAGAGAGGTTTTCCTACAAGGCTTGCAGCCTCTGATGAACTAGATACCTGACTCTGCTCTTTGGATCCCTATGTAATAGAACAATCTCAAACAGTAAGAAGAATAGCAATTTGTTACCTCAATGAATTGAGTTTTTCCTTTGAGTCAGGCACACAGTGTTGTAATCCTTTAAGTTTATTTCTGCCTCTGATACAGCCTCTGAGTTTAGTTCACTACTGTGTACCTGTGAAATTGCTAGGTAAACACAGGCAAAGGTGTCAAAACGGCAACACGCACACAGAAATCTAATTGTGAGATATTTCCCATCTAGTAATATGAGCTGATTATTCAGCCCAGTTTTCAAAGTGCTTACTTCAGTGGAGCACTTTTGAGGATCCAAAAGATTTCAGATTTAATTGCTGAAGCACAGAAATCCAGTCCGATGGTTAAATACTCAGCATGGTGAAATGACTTGCACATTTTCAGATTTTAAAATACAACTATATCACATATCTGAAATATCACCTCTTTAATTATGTCCCATTGCTATCGCTGTGGTTGGCTGGGAGCGCCGTTTTGCAGCTGCCACCTCCCAGCCAAGTTCATACAACAAGGGCATGCAGAATAATGTTCTTGGTTACTGTCTTAGTGTTATGGGACTTGCTTCCCCGGAGGTTCATTTAAGCCCAAGCTTGAGTGTCATCTGGAGGCAATGTAAGATCTTCCTTTTTGGCCGAGCATTTGGCAGGCTGGAATAGGGTTGGATGGGGATTTTTACATTTTTTATAGCCCTGCCCTGAGACTTAGGGGAAGGGCAGGGCTATAAAAAATATAATACAGCAAGGAACATTGTTCTTGATACTGTGCCAACAGCATAATGTTAAAGTAACATTAATTTTGCCTTTTAGATTTACACTTTCTTTGCCCCTGAGGCTTACGTAATAACCTTGTATCAAGAATTCTTCTGAATATCTGCAGTTTTTGACTGGAACAGAAGGAAGTCTCCATTAAAACAAAGAACCCCCAGCTGTACTGAATGTTTCATGATTAAATCAAACACTTTCCGTGAATCTGGAGCAATTTCTCTATCAAAAAGTTTCTCCTTCTGTCTCCTGTCAGTGCTCCGAACGGGTAGCTCTGTGGATGGCCGACAGCAGGCAGAAGAAGAAATCCTCATGCACATGCATGGAGCTACCCGTCCTCAGTCCGATCTTCTGCCTTCGGCCATCGGGAGTTTATCGCAGTTCTTCTGAACCTACCAAAAAAAGGAAAAGACAACAGATTAGTTACGCACCCAGACAATTTCAGGGCAGCAGCATAAGCGGAGCGAAAGTCGGCAAGATCCTCCGCCTCGGGGAGTCTCGGCCAGCCATCAGGTTGCCGCGCAAAGTGCCTGGGAACCTGGGAGCGAGTGGCGGTGGAGGCAAACACACACACACACACCCCCGAACGTGGGGAAGGCTCGTGTAGCCAGGGGCCGATTGGTTGCCCTGCAAAGTGCCCAGGAATCAGGGCTACAGCCGCAACCGTAAGTACAGGCTCCAGGCAGGAGCCAGGGAAGCTCCCCCCGACCAGGACTCGGTTCTGCTCGGCGGCCCCTCACCCCAGCGGCGAAGCCAAGACACGCGCACGCGAGAGAGAGGCAGGGAAAAGGAGATGGAAGGAGCGGCTGGTGCTAATGTGCTTCAGGCGGCACCGACACAGGGAGGGCCCCCAATGGACATCCCCTCCCTGGCAGCCTCCATGGAAAGGATCCAGAAGTCCCTGGATCGTTTGTGGGAACTGCAGGGCAAAGGCCCGAGCAACCCCTCCCCTGCCCCGCCCCCCTAATCTAAAGGTGGGAAAAGCCCCGCACAAAGCAGCAAGGAAGGGCAAGTGGCCACTAGGGGGCGGCCTGAATAAGCTCCTCAGATCTCTTCACCAGTCTGCTGAGGAGAGTGAAGGGGAATCTCACCCCAAGAGACCCAGGGAACAGGCCCAGACGGAGCTGAGCTCAGACTCGGAACTTGAGTTGGGCCAAGAGTGGGAAGATGCTGATGAATGCGAGGTCCGTGGTCAACAAGGCCCCGATTATCCACGATTTGATCGTGGATGGGGCCGTGGACCTCGCATGCATCACGGAGACCTGGCTGGATGATCTGGCCGGTCCAACTTTGGCGGATCTGGTTCCAGCTGGGTATGCCGTGCAGCATCAGCCCCGCATGAGCGGCCGGGGAGGAGGCGTAGCTATTGTTTTTAGGGAAGACTGGCCTGTTAGGAGGTATCCAGTGCCGGAGATTGTGGGTGTAGAGGCTCTGCACGTGGTGATCGATTTGGCTGGGGGCAAGCTAGGGGTGCTGCTGGTGTACCGGGCCCCTTCATGCCCGGCGGCATCCCTTACCGCTCTAGCGGAGCTGGCCTCGGAGGTGGTGTTGGGCTCCCCCAGGACTTTGGTTCTGGGGGACTTCAACGTCCACGCCGATGCCGGCCTTGTTGGGGCGGAGCGGGAGTTCATGGCCGCCATGGCAACTATGAACTTGTCCCAGGAGGTGATCTGCCCGACCCACGTGGGGGGACATATCCTCGACCTGATCTTCGGCTCTGGCCTTGAGGCGGGGGGTCCGGTTGTGGGGGAGGTGACAGCGGTGCCCTTGTCGTGGACGGACCATTACCTCCTTCAGGCCGGTCTTTTAGCGCGCCCCCTCCAGAAGGGGAAGGGACCAGTTAGGATGGTCCGCCCTCGGAGGCTGATGGAACCCCAGCGGTTCCAGGAGGTCCTGAGGGAGCTTACCCTGGATGTGGACGGTCACTCTGTGGATGAGCTGGTCCGGCATTGGAACATCTTGCTGGAGGAGGCCATTGACAGGGTGGCTCCGAGGCGCCTTCTGCCTCGGTCTCGTCACCGCAGGACCCCTTGGTTTACTGAGGGGCTGCGGTGTATGAAGCGTGTGGGCAGGAGGCTAGAGCGACGCTGGCGTCGGACTCGGTCTGTCTCCGATCGTCTTCTCCATAGGGCCCATTTGCGGTCCTATGTGGAGGCTGTGAGGACGGCGAGGAAGGAATTCCTCGCCGTCCTCATAGCGTCTGCGAAGTCGCGTCCAGCGGAGCTGTTTCGGGTGGTGCGGGGGCTGGTTAGTCCGGCCTCCCTCCGCCTGGATGGGGACTTGTCCCGGGCCCGCTGTGAGGAGTTTGTCATCTACTTCGCAGACAAGATCGCTCGGATTCAGGCCGATTTCGACGCTGGGTTGATAGCAGTAGGGGAAGAGCGCGGGGGGGCGGAGGGTCCGTCTGGTCCATCTTTATGGGGTGAGTTTCAGGAAGTGACGCCAGCCGATGTGGTGGATGTCCTGGGGTCTGTGAGGGCCACGTGTTGTCAACTAGATCCATGCCCGTCCTGGTTAATAAAAGCTTCCGGGGAGACGTTGGGGACGGTGCTGGCGAGGGTGGTGAATGCGTCCCTTCGGCAGGGGAGGTTGTCGCCTTGCTTAAAAGAGGCTGTGGTGCGCCCCCTGCTGAAAAAACCATCGTTGGACGTAGACGCGCTCGCCAGCTACCGACCTGTCTCTAACCTTCCCTTTTTAGGGAAGGTTATTGAGCGGGCAGTGGCGCTCCAGCTCCAGGGTCATCTAGATAATATCGGGCTCCTTGACCCGTTTCAATCTGGGTTCCGCCCCGGCTATGGCACCGAGACGGCGTTGGTGGCCTTGGTGGACGACCTCCGCCGGGAGATGGATGCGGGATGTTCGACATTTCTCATCCTGCTCGATCTCTCGGCCGCTTTTGACACCGTGGACCATGGGCTGCTGTTGAGACGACTGCGTGACCGGGGGGGTCTGGACGGGACTGTTCTTGAATGGTTCCGTTCATTCCTCTCGGGGAGGAGCCAGCGGGTGGTGTTGGGGGAGGAAACATCGAGCCCCCGCGCCTTACCGTGTGGCGTTCCGCAGGGATCGATCTTGTCTCCATTATTATTTAACATCTATATGCAGCCCTTGGGGGAGGTCGTGAGAGGGTTCGGGGTGCGATGTCACCAGTATGCTGATGATACTCAGCTGTACCTCTCGTTTTCTACCGACCCAGACCCTGCTGTCTCGGTGCTATCCCAATGTTTGGAGGCCGTGGCGGATTGGATGCGGCGGAGCAGACTGAAGCTCAACCCAGATAAGACGGAGGTGATGGTGGTGGGGAGGGCGAAGGGGGTGGTGGCCCCCCTGATTGGGGGGGTTTGCCCCCCTGTAGCTCAGCAGGTCCGGAGTCTGGGGGTCATATTGGACGCAGACCTGCGGCTGGAGCGGCAGGTGGAGGCAGTCGCTAAGGCTGCCTTCCGCCAGCTTTATCTGGTACGTAGGCTGCGTCCGTATGTCTCTGGCCCGGACCTGGCCTCCCTCATCCATGCCTTCGTCACCTCGCGGCTCGACTACTGTAACGCGCTCTACGTGGGGCTTCCCTTGTTCTTGGCCCGGAGGCTGCAGCTGGTGCAGAATGCGGCGGCCCGTCTTCTTACGGGGACGGGTCGCCGGGAGCACATTACACCGGTGCTCCGAGCGCTGCACTGGCTGCCGATAGTGTGCCGGGCCAAGTTCAAGGTCCTAGTAATGATCTATAAAGCCCTATACGGCCTTGGCCCCTCTTACCTTAGGGACCGCCTCGCCCTTCGCGCCCCGGAACGGCTCCTGCGGTCTGCCGGGGGTGCCCTCCTGGAGGTCCCCCGTGTTAAGCGGGGGGCCACGATGGAGCGGGCATTCTCGGTGGTAGGGCCGCGGCTGTGGAACTCCCTTCCGGAGGAAGCTCGCCTGGCCCCAAGCCTTTTGACATTTCGGCGGAACTGTAAGACCTGGCTGTTTGCCCAGGCCTTTGGGAGGGGGGGGTGTGAGTTTTAATCCCCCACTTATATATTTATTTATGATTGCACACTGCCCTGTTTTATTGATGTATTTTATATTTGTATTTTAAATGTTTTAAACTATTTTTATTGTTGTTAACCGCCCCGAGCTGCTTCGCAGGATGGGGCGGTATAAAAATCTACGAAATAAATAAAATAAATAAATAAGATATTGAGGAACCCAGCCCACAGGAGCTTCAGGACACCAGGGACAAAGATAGACAATTTCCCCTACCATGCAGGGGCGAATTCATTGCCCAAGTGTCTAAGATGCTCCAGCTTGTTGCAAAACCTCCGAAGAAGGACTCATCAGACTCCCAAGGGGAGGAGGAACAAGACTATATCCCCTCCGTTCATGGCAGGGAAATGGGGGTTCCGTTAGACAAAGCCTTTGGAAAGTTAATCCTGGAGGAATGGAAGCAGCCGGAGAAAACCAAAAGAATGAATAAAACACAGACTGCTCTTTATTCTCTATCTGGAAAGAAGGAACCCCTGCTAAAAAACCCTAAAGTGGATGCAGCAGCAGTATCCCTGGGTAAACAAACAGTCTTCCCTACGGAGGGGGACTGTTACCCCAAAGACACCATGGACAGGGGGATAGAGTCTGCCCTGCGTAGGGGTCTTGATTATTCCGCCACCTCCATGAGAGTCAGCGTGATCTCTTCTTATGTGGCTAGGGCCCTGCTGGTATGGACTCAGGAGGCCCAAATCCCCACTATTTCTGACAAAAGGGCTCAAGTTCTCTCAGCCCGAATTACTCTGGCCACGGCTTTTCTAGCAGACTCCACTGTGGACTCCATGATATGGGCTGCTAGAGCAGTGGCTACTTCAGTCTCGACGAGACGCAAATTATGGCTCAGATCTTGGCAAGGGGATTCCACTGCCAAGAATCTGCTCTCAGCGGCATCCTATAAAGGGTTCAAGCTTTTTGGCGTCTGTTTGGACAGTGTCTTGGCAGACGCCAATGACAAGGCAAAGCAGAAGAATCTGCAACAGATGGGGGTAAAAAAGAACCTTTCTCGTACCTCCTCCTATAGACCCAGAGGAGGATATTGCTCGGGGTATGGAATGCTTAGAAGACGGGCAATATAGATACGATCAGTCAAATCGATTCAACTCATGCAGGGGAAATAGAGGCCAGTGACCAAGGGGCTTTCCTTAGTCACAGAGAGAGACAGACACATGACTATTCAGGAGCGCCGGAAGTGGGAGGCAGGCTTCAATGTTTCTCAGCCGACTGGGCAGAGTCTGTCTCAGATGCCTGGGTCCTGGACTGTGTCAGTCATGGGTACAGCATAGAGCTAAGGGGCACACCCAAACATGGTTTCATCCCCTCCCCAAGGTCAACAGACCAACAAAAGCACTTGGCGATGCTGGGAGAGATACAGAGGCTCAAGGCAATCAGAGCTATGGAGCCGGTACCCTTAGACCAGTGGGGACTCGGCCTGTATTCGATCCTCTTCCTAGTTCCCAAAAGGTCCGGGGTCTGGAGAGTAGTACTGGACTTGAAAACCCTGAACAAGGTGGTACGATACAAATGCTTCAAAATGGAAACTGTCTCTTCCGTTTGCCAAGCTATCAGGAACGGGAACTGGTTGGCCTCTCTGGACCTCAGGGATGCGTACCTCCATATCCCAGTATGGGAACCGCACCGCCAGTGGCTACTATTTTATTTCCAGGGAAACCACTGTCAGTTCAGGGCTCTCCCTTTTGGCCTCTCATCAGCCCTGAGGACAATCACCAAGGTCCTGATCCCCTTGATAGTGAACCTCAGGAAGGAAGGGGTGCACATTTACCCCTACCTCGAATACCTCTTCGTCCGGGCTCAGTCACGGGGAAAAATCCTGACAGACTTGAGCAGAACTATAAGGTATCTCGGGGACCATGGCTTTTTGGTCAACAAAGAGAAAAGTCACCTAGTCCCGTCACACAGACTAGAACAGCTGGGGGTGCTGATCGATACTACCTCAGGCACCACATATATACCACCAGCCAGACAGCAATGCAGCAGGTCAATGATACTTCAATTGAAGCACCGGTCACGGGCGAGACTAAAACATCTAGCACAGCTCCTCGCACTGTTGGTCTCGTGCACCAGACAAGTGCAATGGGCACTTCGTCCCTTGCAGCAGCTGCTGAGACCTATGCAAGCAGAGCTTACGAGAGGTCTCAATCCCTGGGTTATAATACCAAGAGGGTTCCTAAAATCAATGTCCTGGTGGTTAGGAACGGAAACGTTTGAGACAGGTGTCTCACTGGAGGAACCATGCTGCACAGTCATCATGACGGATGCCAGCCTGATGGGATGGGGGGCCCAGATGGAATCCACGTTGGTGCAGGGACGATGGTCCGCGATAGATCGCACCCAGAACATCAACGTCCTGAAACTCAGGACTGTACGCCTGGCCCTACAGCAGCTAGCCCACATCATAGGCTGTACTCACGTCTTAATTTACACGGACAACATATCCGCGAAGGCCTACATCAAACACCAGGGGGGATCCAGAGCCCCTGCACTCCAACGCGAAGCGGTGAGGCTCTTTGCGTGGGCACAACACAATCTGAGATCGATAAAGATCCTACATATAAAAGGGACGGAGACTGTACAAGCAGATTGGCTGAGCTGACGAACATTGGACCCTCACAAATGGCAGTTACATCCAGAGGTGTTCATGTCCCTGGTAAGGCATTTTGGACAGCCAGTGATGGACTTGTTCGCGAACAAGAGCAACAGGCAAGTACAAAGATATATGGCAAGAGCAGCAGACGGAACAGCAGAAGCAGTAGACGCCCTCAATCAGGATTGGCCAGAGGGCCTACTGTATGCCTTTCCACCGATCCCGTTGATAACCAGAACCATAGCCAAGATCATCAGGGAACAGGCTCAAGTGATTTTGGTGGTGCCATGGTGGCCAAGGAGACCTTGGTTCTCCGACCTAGTAGAACTGAGCCAGAGCCATCCGATGCAACTTCCATTGAGACTGGACTTGTTAGCCCAAAGACCACTGCTGTGCAGCAATATCCCCATATTAAGGCTGACAACATGGCTCTTGAGCGCGCAGCTTTAAAAGCACAGGGTTACTCTGAGGCAGTTCTGTCCACATTGCAACAGGCTAGACGCCCAGCCACCAGGAAAGTCTTACGGCTCCACCTGGAAAACCTTTGCTCAGTGGGCAGATGATAAAGGGTTAGACCCTTCTCAGGCAGGGGTTCACATCATCCTGCAGTTCCTCCAGGATGGCTTGGAAAAAGGGCTAAGACCGAATACACTGGCACGCCAGGCGGCGGCCATTGCATCGGTCTTACAATAATTGACACACAGGAAGATTTTCCCTCATAGACATATTAGGCAGTTCCTGCGAGCGGCTCGTAACATCTGCCCTTCAGTTTCCTACAGGTGTCCCTCGTGGAGCCTTAATTTGGTACCAGATGCACTTACCAGAGCCCCTTTTGAGTCACTTCGGCATGTATCCACGTACATGCTATCTTTTAAGGTTGTGTTTCTGGTGGCGGTAACTTCGGCCCACAGGGTTTCCGAACTTGGGGCATTATCTACGGAGGACAATTACTGTTCCTTCAAAGCCCAATCTGTCACGCTTAGAGTAGACGAGGCTTTCATACCAAAGGTGAACTCGGCCTTCCACAGAGCTCAGGAGTTAGTCCTACCTTCTTTCTGCCTATCTCAATAGGACTCAATAGGACTCGGGATGAGATCCATCTCAGCCTTGTTTGTGAATATTAGACCCAGTTATGGGGGAAGGAAGGCCTCGAAATCCCTAATCTCCAAGTGGGTTAAACAACGCATAATTGAAGCCTACAAAGCGAAGAATAAGGTTCCCCCTTTACAGATTTGGGCACACTCGGTCAGAAGTGCAGTCACTTCGTATGCCTTCAAATCAAGGGCATCCTATGACGAGATTTGCAGGGCAGCGACTTGGTCCTTCCTACATACTTTTGTTAAACATTATAAGTTAGATCTGTTTAGGTCCGCTGATGCGGCGTTTAGCAGGAGGGTCTTGCAGGCAGTTCTGGAGGTTCCCAGGGCTGTTTGCTCCCACCCATAGTTCTTTGGGCTCGGGGACATCCCATGTGGAGCACTGACAGAAGACTGAAGGAGAAACAAAAATTGGTCACCAACCTCAGTGAAATTGTTTCTGTTCTGTCGTACTGTCAGTACTCGGCCCTCCCTGTCAAACAGCACTGTTCAAGATGGGGGAGGCACTCGGGGTGCCCATTTAGTCTGTTCAGTTTTCTTAGTTGTCAGTTAATCCTTAGAATGGTTTAGGGAGAAATAGAATTATAACTCATATCACTCAAGTATCCCCACAGTGGGGGGGCTTCACTGAGTGGGAATAAGACTTTTGCAGCGATGTGGAGACGATCCGTCACGGACTGAGGACGGGCAGCTCCATGCATGCGCATGAGGATTTCTTCTTCTGCCTCCTGTCGACCATCCGCAGAACTCCCCGTGCGGAGCGCTGACAGTACAACAGAACAGAAACAAATTCACCGAGGTAGGCGACCAATTTTTGTTTCTCCTTTCTTTTTTTCATTGGCAGTTGCTGGGACAGGAAATGCAGCTTGGACACTAGTTTTAGAACAGTCAAAGTATGATTGGTCACTAAAGTGAATTTACTTGCCAACTTATTCTTCACATAGGTCTATGAACCGCTAATTCCAAGCAAAACTATTGAGATCATCACACATTACTTTAGTCCTGCTCATAGTTCTGGAAACTGCTCTATTGGCTATGCTGTGTTGGATTCATAATGGAAAAGTCTGTCTTGATGGAAAACATTAATGACATAACATCTTAAAAACCAAGGTTAGAATTGGAAGAAGACTTTTCCAAAAACTGCCGAAGTTGGAAGGGACTGTCTCTAAATGAGACCTCTAGGTAAAAAATATACTACATAGAATAGAGCTGAAATGAGTACCTGCAAAAATGGCTATATCTGGTGAAATTAATGTGCCCAACTCAGCTTGGTAACATCAGGTACTAATTGGTGCCCGATTACCTGGTTTCTGTTGCCAAAATCAGTCAGTAAAATAGAAAATTGGCAATGGGGTTACCCACCAACTTGGGAGCTCGACTCAATAATTGAGTGCCAATTTGTTGAGTCTTATCAGGCGGCCAGCGTACTCTCCACCCCAAAGCAAACCTCCCAACCCATGTGTTAACCCATTCCCCTCCTAGTCCCGTTAAGATCTAGCACTGCCCCTCTTAAAATAAGAGAACTCCTTAAACTCTCCTTAACTAGTCTCACCCTAACGTGGTTGAGACTAGCTAGACACAATCAGTTTAGTAGATAAACCTCAGTCTGAATACTTGTCTGTTTACACCCTAGAGTTGGGTAAGCAAAGTTTGATTGTTGCAGCGTGACCTCTTAAGTGTATAAGAATCAGAAGCTTGTATTAGTCTCCAGCCAAGCCTTAACCAGCCTTCTCTGAAGGAGACTGCTGTATGCTATGTCCAGCCTCGTCTGAAACCTGGTTCAGGCTGCTGCATGCTCTGTACAGCAGCCTGGTCTGTACCTGGACTAGGCTCTGTACAAGTGTGTATGCTGCAAGAAAGTTAAAGGAGAACCACTCTCCATTATAAACAGGGGACTGCTGAAGCCCCAATATTGAGGAAACTGCTTGAGCTGCAGTACTGAAAATTTATCCATGGCTTATATTTGTGAGGACTGTCATGTGTAAGGTTTGAAGAAGATCCAGCCAGAAAATCAAAAGTTATAACTGTTTAAAACTTAATTGGTTATGGTCAGGGACCCGAGTCGACTGCGTTGCTGCAATTTGCAGTGATTTTAGCAGAATCAGCCAGTCCTGACCATGACTCGAGGGTAAATAGGCCCCTGGGAGATGAATTGTGGGTGGGTGGGGTCTGAAGGCCCTATGTTTGCGTGAGGGAGGTGCTGAAATTCCAGAGGATTTGAGTTGTGTTTGATTAGCAAAGTTCTTATTCTATGTCAAACATATTGCAAATTTGCCTACCAGCATGCATAGTCATGTCAATTACCAACTTGAGTCAGAAAAACCACAAGAGGATGCGGTAGTCAGTTTCATGTCAATTACCCTCTGGCCTCACTCTGTACTTCGGACTCCATATGAAAAGTTGCAGACTTTTCACAGGGAGTGAAAAGTCTGCAACTTTTCATAGGGAGTGAAAAGTCTGCAACTTTTAACTCTGGACTTTTCACTGCTTGTGAAAAGTACAGAGTCAGGCAAGAGGGTAATTGGCATGAAACTGACTAGAACTTAAAGTCTTTGTGACAGAGCTGGCTCCTGATAAAGTTAATTGGTTTTAAAAAGCAGTCACGTAACTTTCCTTATGCTGTTTTTTCTAACACCACAAATGGCGGTCAGTGGCTGCTCGCATTTGCATGCACCAGCCAGAACTGATTTTCAATTGTTAATAACTCATTTTTGGCTGCACCAATCGTTACCGCACTACACCAACCCTTGATCTAGATCTCACACTCCAAGGCTGCAGACCCAAAGACCCGGCTCAACAGTAGCGGGCCGGTGGGGGGCTGGTACAAGGAATTGTGGGAAAGGTAGGATGTCTCTGTCCCTGCCCTGTGTCCCCCTTCAAACTACCCTGCTTCCCCTTGGCAGAGCTGCCATCAGTGGAGTAATTTTGGTTCACTTTTTGGCTGTGTAGGGGGACATCGTGCATCATCCTCCCCAGTGCAGCTGTACGGTGCCCATAGTACAGCCCCCCTGCTGCTTCTGCCCGGAACCTGTCCCAACCTAGCTTCCATCCTGCCCCTCCCAACCTCCTGAAAGCTTCCCCATCCTGGAGCTTGAACTTGCAGTGCAGAATAGCCTTGCCTGCCTGTCTCCTCCCTTTCCTTCTGAGTGGCATCAACAGTTGTTGGGGAAGGGGCAGCAGGGAGAGCCACCCATTCCAAAGATGAATGGGGGGAGCAGTTCTGTAGGTTCATCTCCACTACCCCCCTATCCTTCCCTGCAACATCACACCCACAGCTGCTCCTTTGTGCTGGGGAGGCAAACCACAGACCTGGCTCATTCTGTACAAGCAATACAGACTAATGAGCTGATTTGCATATATCTGCATATGATTTGCATGCAGCCCCAAGCATTCCTGTGTGGGGCTGAGGTAGAAGGCTAGTAGAACTGCGTTGCGAAGCGATGAACCTGCTGCCAATCTGAGGGGATTGGGGACGGCTCAGCCAGTTTGTGCCCCAAGCCTGGAGTTTCCTGCCTTGCCTCATAGCTCTGCGTCTCCCTCCCTGTTCCCTGTCTGGATTCCTTTGGGATGTGGATATGATATTTTAAATATGGATATGATAACTTTTAAATATCGATACGACTTAAAACAGGGCAAAGATGGATATGACTTGCATGCTTCTGGTTTTCTTTTTCTATCCTTCCTTACTGTGTATCCACATGTGAACATATCACATAACTGACATAGGTGATATCTTTTAACATTCTCATTACTATATTAATCACATTAAAAAAACATGGGAAATTTTCTAAAACAAAAAACTTTACAGTTTAAAAAACCATTAAAAGCAAAACCGTTTCCAAAACAAAGAACTTTCCTTTTCAAAACCATTTCACAAAATACATTTTTCCCTAACGTAAACTCCAAAAAACATGAAAATTAATTGCATATCCAATTCAGAAAACAGTTAACATACATTACAATAAAAATTAAATACCAAAAGGCATGGAAATTATTTACAGATTTTCTATCTATGTTCCATAATTTACCATCAACATGAATGTAATATATATACTTAATTCCTTACCATAGATACCTTTATTATTTATCACTAACTAAACTATCACATGAGTTCTTTATTGATCATTTCTTTATTATCATAATTTGATGATAAACCAGTTTCTCAAATTGCCTTAACTGTCATTTAGCACAGAGTTGCATTGTGTACAACTGATTGTATAAAGTTGTCTATGCTGACATTGTCAACAGTTCATTGTATAATGTGTATACAGTTTTTATACATGTAAACGACAGAGTTAAGGTAGGTTGAAAAAATTGTTTGTTGTTGAAGTATGATAAAGAAATGATCAATAAAGAAATAATGTGATAGTTTAGTTAGTGATAAATAATAAGAGTATATATGTATCCAAAAAAGGGGTGGGGTGGGGTTTGGAAACAGTTCTGTTACAGTTTTTAAACTGTAAATTAATTTTTTTAGAAAATTCTAATAAAGACAGCGTGACCACACTAAACTCAACCTGTCTCCTTGGCGCTGGAATTGAGAGGAGACATCATACCGACCCAAACTACCACACAGTTGGGCACCTGATAGGCTACCTGGAATTGGGTAGCACATTGGTTACCTGTTTCAGCTCTAATGCAGAAGTATCCTTCAATGTGAAAATTGAGCTTATGAAATTCAACAAATGAGCTGCATTTCAGTTTTACGGTTTTACTCTTTGGTTCATAATATTGACAGCCTTTCATTACAGTCAACTTTCCATGTCTGCGAAGGGATCTCAGGTCTCTGCTATTTGCTTATGACTCTTTTATGCAAGTCTCTCACACATGCCAAAAAGGTAATAGAACATTCTTCCCAACAATAGTTTTAAATGGTTATTGAACGGGTGGTGGATTGGCAGCTTCAGGGGCATCTGGATCAGGTCAGTTTCCTTGATCCTTCACAGTCGGCTTTCGTCCTGGATTTGGGCTGGAGACTGCACTTGTGGCTTTGGTCAATGACCTACACGGTGAATTGGATCTTACTAGATCTGTTGACAGTGTTTGATACGATTGACCACGAGATGTTGGTGGCTCGTCTGCAGGACTGGACTGGGGTGGGCGGAATTGTTCTTGAATGGTTCTGCTTTTTCCTGCCTGGGAGAACTCAATGGGAGGTGTAGGGAGTGTTCATCATGTCCCCAGAACCGCATGTGTGGAGTCCCGCAGGGTTCTATTTTGTCCCCCCTCCTGTTCAACATGTATATGCAGCCTTTGGGCAAGGCCGTGAGAGGGTTTGACATGCGATGTCATCAGTATACTGATGATACACAGCTTTATCTCTTTTTTTGCACTGGCCTTGAGGCGGGGGATTCATTGATGGTGGAGGTGTCGGTAGAACCCTTGTCATGGATGGATCGTTACCTCCTGCGAGCACATCTCCTGGTACACGTCTGCCCCCGGGGGTGGGGGGTGGGTGTAGAACCGATTTGGATGGTTCACACCCGGAAACTAATGGAACCCGAGCGGTTCCGGAAAGCTCTTGGGGGAGTTACCCTCTGATCTTGACGACCACCCGCTCAATGACCTCATGACTTTATGGAATACCTGGCTATTGGAGGCCATCGACCAGATGGCTCCTCGGCATCTGCTTCCTCGGCGATGGCTTCTCAGGCCTCTGTGGTTTACAGAGGGCCTGAGGTTGCTGAAGCAGGAAGGGCGGTGGCTAGAGCGATGGTGGCGCTGCTCACATGCAGAAGCTGACAGATTGCAATGTAGAGCCAGTTTACGTGCCTATGCTATACCTGTAAGGGCAGCAAAAAAGGAGTTTATTGCTGCCCGTATAGCCTCTGCGAAATCTCATCCAGCTGAGCTTTTCCAGGTGGTGAGGAGGTTGGTTGGTTGGTCCTCCCTCTCTCCGCCTGGAATTGGAGGTATCTAATGCCCGCTCTGAGATGTTTGGCGATTTTGCAGAGAAAATCGCTCAGATTCACCACAACTTTGACAACGCACTTATTGCAGTGGGTGAACCAGAGGTTGCGGAAGCTCCACCTTGTCTGGTTTTGTGGGATCAATTTCAGTTGGTGTCATCAACCGGAACAGGGGATGTTCTTGGGGCTGTTAGGATCACCTTTTGTGAACTTGACCCATGCCTGTCCTGGCTGGTTAAGGCCAGATGGGAGACGGTGGAGCTGGCAGGGGTGATCAATGCCTCCCTTCGGGAGGGCAGAGTGCTGGGCTGCCTCAAAGAGGCGGTGGTGCAGCCTCTGCTCAAAAAAACATCACTTGATGTTGATTCCCTCGCCAGTTATCAACCGGTCTCTAACCTTCCCTTTTTAGGGAAGGTTATTGAGCGAGTGGTGACCCAGCAGCTGGGCATCTAGACCGCACTGGTTATCTGGATCCCTTTCAGCAACGGATTAGGGTCCGCCCTCGGCTGGTATCCCAGGTCCGTAGTCTGGGCGCGTTCCTCGATCCGCAGCTCCGCCTGGATTCCCAGGTGGGGGCTTTGGCAAGGAGTGCATTTCACCAATTACATCTGGTGCAACGGCTTTGGCCGTATGTTTCAGACAGTGACCTGGCCACCATCATCCATGCTTTCATTACCTTGAAGTTGGACTACTGCAATGCAGTCTACGTGGGGCTACCTATTGTGATGATCCAGAGCCTGCAGAATGCGGTGGCCCGTCGCCTTATGGGGATGGGTCGCCGTGAGCACATTACACCGGTGCTTCAGGCTCTGCACTGGCTGCCTGTAGTCTTCCGGGACCGATTCAAGGTATTGGTTTTGACCTATAAAGCCCTAAACAGCCTTGGCCCGACTTACCTGCGGTACTGCCTCGCTCTCTGCGCTCTGCCACTATGGAGAGGGTGTTCTCGGTGTCCACATCTAAGCTGTGGAACTCCCTCCCTGTGGAGTCCCGGGTGACCCCGGATCTCCCCTCCTTCAGTCGTATGTGTAAAACCTGGCTGTTCCACCTGGCTTTTGGTGAGGGAGATGGTGGGGAGGGGGGGCAGTTTGGTTTTGTGCATTCTGTTTTTATTGTATTTCTTGATTTTATGGATTTTATGTGTTCTAACATTGTAAGCCGCCCTGGGCTGCTTGGAGCAGGAGGGGTGGGATAGCAAATTATTTTATAAATAAAAAAAATTAAAATTAAATTAAAAATTCAGCAGACCCAGACCTGGCAGTCTCTGTGCTTACCTGGTGTCTGGCGGCAGTGGGGGATTGGATGAGGGCGAATCGTCTGAAGCTGAATCCTGAGAAGTCAGAGGTGATGTTGGGTAGGGCTGGGGGAGTGGCAGCACCCATAATTGATGGGGTTTGCCTTCCGCTAGCCACTCAGGTCCGTAGTCGAGGAGTGCTTCTTGATTCGCAGCTCCGCCTGGTTTCCCAGGTGGAGGCTGTGGCGAGGAGTGCCTTTCGCCAGTTACATCTGGTGCGATGGCTGCAGCTGTATGTTTTGGACTCTGACCTGGCCACCATCTTCCATGACTTCATCACCTCTAGACTGGACTACTGCAATGCACTCTGTGTGGGGCTACCCATGGTAACGGTCTTGGAGGCTGTAGCTGGTGCAGAATGTGGCGGCCTGTCGCCTATTAGGGACAGGTCGTTGTGAGCACGTTACAACAGTGCTCCGCTCTCTGCACTGGCTGCCTATTGTCTTCTGGGCCCAATTCAGGGTGTTGGTGCTGACCTATAAAGCTCTAAATGGCCTGGGCCCCGCTTACCTGCGGGACTGCCTCATGCTTCGGGCCGTAGTGCAGTCCCTGCGGCCAGCCAGGGATGCCTGACTCAAGTCCCCCGGGTTTTCCGGGTGGCGACGATGAGGAAGGCGTTCTCCATGGCTGCTCCTAGGCTGTGGAACTCCCTCCCGATGGAGGCCCACTTAACCCCGGATCTCCTTTCTTCAGTGTAAGACATGGCTGTTTCACCAGGCCTTTGGGAAGCGAGATGGGTAGGGTGGGATGGAGTATGGGGGGAGTGTCTGGTGTTTGGTTCTGCTCTTTTAATGAGTTTAATAAGTATTATAACCTTTATGTATTTTATTTTAATTGTTGAATTGTATTTTTGAATCTTGTGAGCCACCCCGAGCTGCTATTTTGAGCAGGAGGGAGCGGGCGATAAATGCTCCGAAATAAATAAATAAATGGCACTTTTATTAGTAAAAGTTGCTTATTGTTCTGTTACCCTTTAGTCAAACAGTCCTCTATTTAAAAAGGGCTTTGATTGAATTTGCCCTCATCGATTTCTCATCTGACATTTGACTAAGAATTCAAGGTCATTTTGTTTTGGGAGGGTGATCTTTAATCTCATCAAAATTCTTATCTACAGATTTATGACTGCTCTAAACTGCAGATCTTATTTACAGCCAGTCATGTGTAGGCTATATACAATCTTTATGAGCTCTGAATTCCATTTTTACACACAATAGGGACACATCATTTTGATTTTAAAAAAAGAAAAAAGTTACTGCCAATACTTGAAATTGAAATGGCAAATAATTCAGTGGCTTGAACCTTTTATAATATCTGCCATAGAAGATAATCTTTTTTTTTTTCTTTTTCCCATCTTGAGATTAAAATATGCTTTTTAAAAAATCCTTCCTGTTTCCTAAGATGAGCTCATCGTTCGTTCATGCTGTTTTTTACTGTGGGATAAGATGACATTGATTAGATTGTAAAGCACCCTAACTTATTTGTGTTGCCAGAATCACATTTGATTGATGTATTGTGTATGACAGTCTCTGCTTGATACAAACCTTTAATTTAAACTGTTTTGAATGTGTTGAAATGTCATATGTAAAATGTCTAAACTGTTGATGTTGTGCACAACAAATTCTTTTCAGTTAGACTGCCTTACTGTACGAGTCCTTTTAAAGAAAAGTATTTTGAGTCTTTACAGTTTTCCACAGTAGTTCTTATGGGACTTAGATGGTAAAGCTTTAGTGGATTGGCCCAAGTCAGCTGATGATGATGCCTTCCCCATGTGATGATTTAACAATTGATCAGGTAAAAGTCCCCTTGTTTCCCCATTGGGATTGGAGTGTTTTCAAGGAGAGATCTTGTACTGTAGTGGGGTTTTTTTCCCCCCCAGTCCTTTGGTTCAGCAACCTCTCCTGCTCTTGCCCGTTTTTGTGAGTGGTGATAAACGGTTTGCTGGGGGTCCTCAGGCTTGGGAAAGCATCTTCACTTCTGGGGCACCAGGTCCTATCTGTAAATTGAATATTTGCCAAGAATACTGAATGTGTGGGTTCTTTTATAAATTGAAATACATATTTAAGTTCTGACCATATGCTCACATTTAAGCTGTCCACCTTGCTTGTTCTTCCTTTTTCTACAGCACTTTAAAAGCATTTTCTTGGCTGGAGTTCATAAAAAGTGCATGACGGTCATTCAGAATATCTAAATGTCTGTGTGTGACTTATTCTCATGGCCACTCTGTTCTCCTTTTGTGTTAATTTTCTCATCATATGCCTTTATTTTATTTTTTTACATCAGAATTACAAGGTTGAAGTGCTGCACATTATCAACAGCATTTGTGCTCTGCTCTCCTATTTTCTCCTCTAAAACCTGTTTGTTAACATTACCTGCCACAATATTGAGGGAGTTAATATAACTTTTGGAGACTGCCCCATTGGGTAATGGAGGACTGGAACAACTCGTGGCTTCTTAAGAGTAGTCGGACATATCTCTTCTTGAGCTCTGTGAACAGCTGGTTTTAAAGAATCTGTTCTATTGTGCCCTTAGAGTTCAAAACAAAGAACCTACTGAGATAAAAACCTATTGGAAGTATTTTAACTTTTAGACAAAAAAAAAATCTTATGGCACCAACTAATGAAACTAACAATGAAGCTATTAATGAATAGTTCATTATTCATTAATAGAAACTATTAATAATGAATTATTAATGAACCAACCATTGAAACTATTAATGAATAGTTTCATTCTTTCTTGCTTTGTATTTAGAAATGTAAACTATTAGGAAACACATGTATAGCTTAATAGTTAAACATACAGCTAGTATAAACTCAAAACATTCATTCGGCAACACATTCCAGTCAGTTTCTCACAGGTTTCCAGTGTACTTGGCACCAAAATGCCGACTGAATATTTGGTTGTAATCTCAAAGATTGAGCACAGAGATATAGTCAAGAGTAGTGTCTCTTGACTTGCATCCTCCAGGGACTTTGAGAAACTCACTCGGGAGAATTTTAAAGATGATCTTTCCGAGATCTCGCACAACAAAACAAACTTTTCAGCACATCAGTACCTTCTATTCAGAGACTCATGTTCACTGTGTTTTCTCCTTCGGCAGCAATGGGGAAAATGCAGTGAACATGGGTCCCTGCTCATATTCAAACTGCAGTATTATATTACTGGGTAGGGAGGCTGGTATTTTGGGCTCAACTCGGGAATAGCTGTTTCTCAATCCATCTAAAATGGCTGCATTAAAATGACTCTCTCTCTAGAACATTCTTGGTCTGAGGAGCAAATAAAGGAATCTACATTATAAATAGTTACCCATTCGTTGTTAGCACTTATCCCTAAGTTGCAAATAGACAACAAATGCTTTCACTAAATTGCTAGTCTTTATCTTTTAAACAAGAAATGCCCCATACCTTTTACACATTAGTTTAGCACAGGCCTCATTTTGCCTTTTACAGTGCACTGTAGCTTTAATGTGCATCAAGTCATTGGACAAATTAATGTAATTAAATTCACTGTAGGCTCTGTTGGCTGCTTTGGAGTGTACTGTAGCTGATTCAGCACTTGTTTAAGGAAAAACGGTAGAACAAAAGTTCTTTAACATAGGGCTTTTAATATGTGTGCTGCTGGCATTCTGTCTGCCAGTGGTCTCTTCATGCGAACACTTATGCCATAGGGGAAATACCATAAATATCTGCTTGATGCCAACAACAATTGCATTACCGCTTAATGTAATTTCTCTTCAGTAATAAATGTCAGGCAGTGCTCTTTGGAAAGAGTAATAGCTAAAGCTTCAAGTATGAATCTATATACTCCATGCTTGATTTCATTAGTAGCAAAACTTCCAAAACTTAGTAAACTGATTTATTGTATGTCCAGAGATTGCAAGAATCCTACTTTGTCACCCAGTCCAAGCATAATCATTGTACACAGAGAAATTCAATTCTGCAATTGCAGGAGAAATCTACCATTGTGTAAGCATTTTCATGTGCTGTCTCTGGCAAACAGATGCTTCTGAATAAGCAAGAAAAGCTGAGTTTCTCTGTTGACACCTTGTTTTCCTGGAATCTAGGATTAGTCAGCCACTTTCTATGCCCCTGAAGGATTGAGGGTTTTAAAAGACTTGTAGTTGAGTGCTGCAGACCAAAACTCACACGATTAATTGTTTTCGGTATTTGGATCAAGGATGTGCAATATTTGGAATTTTTGTTATTATGAAGCAGGTTATATTTACTTGATGTATTCGGTTGAGATCGGGGGTTAAGAGCTTGGCAACCAGGGACCAAGCTGTAGCCACCAGCAATCTCTGAGAAGAGCAAGGCACTCAAGGGCCTAGCTGTCAGCAAATCTGAAGAAGAGGGAGGCACTCGGGTTAAGCTGTAGTCACCAGTAAGCTCCAAGAAGAGCGAGGCATCTAGGGATAAACTGCAGCCACTGGAAGAGCAACACTTTCAGGGGCAAGGTCCTAGCTGCCGATAAGTTCCTCAGAGGAGCAGGCAATGGTTTTATAGGAAATTAAGACAATATGGGAGAAATTTTTGTTAAAATTTAATTGTTATGAAATGTCATATGGTGTCTTATGTTTTTACTGTAACGATTTGATTGTATTTAAAGATTTTTTGGCTACACGCCGTAAATAAACCTACCTACAATGAAAATAAGGCCATCGAATTGCTGAAAGGGAAGATTTTCTTAAGAAGCCATGTCTTCTGCCACCTTCCTTGCTAGTCAGCAAGGCTTCCTGAATAGCTGTCGTTTTTGTGATTTTAAAATTTTTTATTTATTTCCCCCAACTTTTTTGTCTGTGTTTTTGTTTTTTGTTCTTGTTTTGAGAACAGGCAGGGTGGAGCTGAGATTTCTAAAATGAACAAGTCAGATATGTAACCCACAAGAGTAGGGCCTGCTTGATCTGTAAGGGGGCAATAGGATGTGATATTGGGAATGATGAAAGTGGAGGTTAGTGATCAAAGTTGTGTATCTGCTTTGAAAATTTCAGGCAGGCTGTTGAGATGCTCTGAAGCTCTCGGGCAGGGACCGTGTCTGTCTTATTCTTTGTAAAGCGCCAGGTACATTGCTGGCACTATATAAATGCTTATAATAATAATTAATAATAATAAAATGGTCCCCCATAGGGATTCAAGGCTTTGTAAGTGTTGGGGAAAATCTAGGGGGGAAATGTTTTCAGCACTGTCTTATAAATTAAGCTAAACTGGTTCTAGTTGCCAGAAAAGATGCATCCATTCACAGTGGTACAAGATTCTTTATAGCCACAATCTGGGGAAATCTCTTGGTTGTTTTAACTAGCAGCCGTTTGGAAAGATGGGTTTGACATAAAAGTAGAACTTATATCAGTAGGATATTTGTGTCTTACTGCTAACACTGTGTGTATCGTGGGCTAATAAACATTGCTTTGTCCTCAGCTAAAATCTGAAAACTCAGCAAAAAAATAGGTGATTTTTATATAACCGGAGGGTCACTGGTTCACAACAATATCTGGGTTGAATTAACCCAGCCTGAAGACTATGGTGTTTCAAACAGGTACATTCAGAGGCTGTATTTTACGTGGCTCATTTAATACCGAACAAAATAGATTTGCTCATGACGTACGTTCGGAATTGCTTACTTTGTAATTGTGGTGCCCTTTGTTGTCCTTAGAAGCACATGTTGAAGATGGTACAGTACCATTTCCTTTTATGATTGGTTGCTTATGTGCATGAAACATTTAAGATGAGAAACATAAATCAGGAGCAGACTTGTAGCCAATGTCAGGCACAGTTATCAGGAAAGCCAAGTAATTCTAGTTACACATGAAAAAGAATTCTCAGCAGTACATTTTACTTAAAAGATCAAAAGTGACGTCTGCTTATGTTCTTAGGAAATAAAGGAAACATGAATTGGAAACGGTTAAGGCGGCAAAGTGAACAGTTGCCCTGTTAGCAGAGATCCCGATATAGAGCTTTTATCTACTCAAAGTAAATTGCAGACTACATAGTTTTTCAAGCTGTTAGGTAAACAACCTGGGTTTGATTCCTGGTCCCCTCTACTGGCAGGAGTACGGAGGAAGCTTTCTTGGCCGCCTTGCAGATATACTGTGTGTCACGAGTGTCTGATTGAGGAAAGGTGTTAATGAGGCTCTAAGTTCTGGTCTTCCCTAGTTAAATGAACACATTTTTTTTCAGTAACTGGCAATGTGATGTAACTCCGTGGTATCAGAAGTGAAAGTCCTAGTATAGATACATCTAGTATAGATAATCTGTATTTGTCTTGTCCAGTAGCTGTTGATTGCCCTGCGTTTCAAGGCACCCACCCCTTAGATGGCAGAGGACAAAGCACAAGAAGTGGTAAGGATTTCACACAACACTCAGACTGTGCTACTATCCACTCTAAAAAGAGTGTTGTGTGAATGAATCTCAGTTGTTGTGCAAGCCCTTGTCATGTCCTGTGCTCCAGGACGATCCTTGTTTTCTACCACCTGCTGCAAGGGGAAATTCACAGCTGTGTGGATGCATTGCTGGAACAAGGCAGAAACAGATTAAGATTAAGAAACAAGTGTTGAGCTTGCAAAGGTTGGTGTGTGAATGAGCCCTTAAGCCTTAACATGGGGCTGCCCCACTTTTTAACTACCAGAGTCCAGATTGCCTATCAGCAATTTGTTGGCGGGCCAGATTGCACAAATATGTCCCATCATGGGGTCAGTATACATTATTTTATAGTGCAGGGTAGTCAGACCTCTTCACACTTATCAGCATGAACTAGGCAAGTTAAAACATGAAGCAGTTGGAGCTGTTATGACATCTTTTTGAAAATTTATATTTTATTTAGAAAATATTAATACTTTATAAAATCCGACTTTAAGGCCAGGGGCTAGATGGAACCCAATTGTGAACCAGGACAGGATTCACAGGCTGCTGGTCAGAAAATCTAGCCTTAATGATTCAGAGCACAGAAATGGAAGATGCTAGATGATTCCCTAAACGTCAAGATGTAGGTGGTCCCCAGCAGATGGAGGGTATAGAAAAAGAGATGCTTAGCTTGAAAACCTGCAGACATTCAGATAATTCAGCTACAGAAACAAAATCCTCGTATTCGTGAACAATTGTGACAGGAATGTGTAAGGCTCAGGTACCATGGGTCTGCTGCAACAACCATTGCAACTTAAGGATCACCCCATAGCATAACTACTGCTACATACATGTGTGAGCAGCTTTTCCCCCAACTTCAAAACTGAAAATGTGATGAGAATGGGAGTACATATTTTTCATTCTTCTGAATAATATACTTAAGCATATTGTGACACACTTGACTTTCTTTCTAGTACTCCTGCCTTGTTACTATGCCTGAGAGTTGCCTAGTTCAATGCTTTCTTGGCATTCTTTCCATAAAGGTTCAGTTAACCATTGTGTTATAAATGAAATCTAGGGATTTTTAACTGTTGTCTTGTTTTCCTTGCTGCTATTCAGTCATACCATTCCCCTCTCCCTATTGAAAATTCCAACATAAGTGATGTTACAAATCGCACTGGGGGCTGTAGCCTGCAGTGTGTTTAGGCAGCACACTACCTAAATAATTAAACTACATTAAAAGCAAATTGCTTGTGTCGTTGAGAATTTTATTTTTCAAATCCTCTGAAAGATTGATATCTGTATTTTAATCTCACAAGAATTCCCACACCTTCATCTTACTACCTTTAAATTTTTGAGAAATGCCGTTCCGATATATTCTAAAATACATTTTAAAAAATAAACATCAGGATGGTTTATCAAAGCACAGGGATTTGTGCTTATAGTGGTAGTATCTTTTCATACCTTGTCTTGTTTAAAAAACAAAAAAAAACAGTCAACCCCTTTGATTTTCTGTTAAACAGGAAACGCTTGACTGATTATAATTTGATCTGTGCTTTCTACCTAGTTACTTGTGGTTTCTTACATGATCTCTTATATGTGACAGTTTGTTCTCGAACGATAAAGTACTTAGGGCCATACAGTGGCGGCCCCTCCCCCAGGGCATTGGGGGCAGGTGCCCCTCCAACCCCCCAAGTCCCTCTGGGGTCCCCCCATGCTTGCTGGGGAGTCCCCAGCAAGCCAGAAGTTGCACCTCAGCTGATCCAGCGCAGCACGGTCAATTTCCCCGCTTGTCCCATGCTTTAATTACATTGTAACTCTCCTCCTGCAGAATGAGTCATATGTAAACAAATCCTGCAGGAGAGAACTCTGCAAGGGGAGGAGAGTCAATCCTCATCCTCCTCCTGCTGGGCTGCTCCCCGTTTAAATCCCGCCGCCGCATCGTGCAATTTAAAGCACCGCGCACTTCCAGGTTGGTGTGAATGCGGTGAGTGCGCACATTTCTGCCTAACCTGAACTCGGAGCAGCTTTTCAAACCGCACTCCAACAGTTCGGGTTAGGCGGAAATGTTGCATTCACACCAACCCGGAAGTGTGCGGTGCTTTAAATCGCACGATGCCGCTGCGGCGGCTGTGCGATTTAAAGCATGCCTGATTGTGCCCTTAGAGAACATCTCCCAAGCCCTCAGAAAGCATGCGCTGGGCATTGACCCAGAAACGCACTACTTTCTGGGGGATTGGGGAGGGAGTAGGGGAGGTACCATGTGCTCCTTGGCTGGGTTCCTATGGAGAAACCCAGCCAATCAGCAAGTCTTAGGGGGGGTGTCCGGGTGCCTTTTCAAAACGCTCTGGCCATTTCATAGCTGCTTTTTCTTCCCCTGGCCCCTCCTCTACCAGAGTGGGAGGGGGGGGAGAGCTGACTCTTCCCTGCTCCTCCCTCAAGGTTCATTAGAGGGGAGGGGGGAGAGATTGGAGTCAGACTACAGAGTGATCAGGAGGTCTCATCCTTTCAGAAACCTGGTAAGTTTTGAAAAAGCAAATCCCCTGCCCTGATCTGTGCATTGTTTGCTTTCTTGTGCTTTTAATCTTTTGTCCTCTTCAATCCCTACCCACCCTGGGGAGGGGGGGGGCTTGTACATGAATGGATGGTTTCTCTGCTTGTGTTTGGGGGGGGGGGGGCTGATGGATTGCAGGGGATCTGTGTGACTGTTACTGGGATCAGTATTGAGGTAACGGATCGCAGGAGGTCTGTGTGGCTGTTACTGGTGTCTGTGTTGGGGTGACGGATCGCGGGCGGGTGGTGGTCTGTGTGGCTGTTAATGGGGTCAGTGTTGGGGTGATGGATCGCAGGGGGGTCTGTGCATCATGTGATATTGTGTCTGGGCTCCTGTGGAGCAGTGTTGGCCTTCTTGCTGTCTTGTGGCAGCAGAACTCTGGCAGTGCAAGCCAAGAGGCTGGGGAGCTGACACGCTGGAAACGTAGGAGGGATAGCAATAACCCCCTGCGTATCTATCTGCACAGGGAGAGCCATTCACCAGGCCATCCCCTCAGCACCCAGGCCCTTGACTTTATAAGTCAGTCCCTAAACACTGCAATATCAGCCCTTGCCCCCATCTTCCCAGACTCCATTCCAACTCTCCTCCTTTCTCCCACCCATGGCCTTCAATCCCTAGCCCTTCCCCTACCTGTCTCCAATGCCCACCTTGCTCTACCTCCAGAATCCATCCTCCCAACCCTCAGCCTTTCCCTGTCTTGGACTCCAGTCCCTCCCCACCCAGCTCTAGTCTCCAATCCCACCTGTGCTTAGAACCACCAGACTCTACCCTCAAGTCTCTCCCTACTGATCCCAGGGTTGCTAGACCCAAATGCCCCAAATTGTGAGTCTGACTTAAAAATCAAGAGGGGTTTTTTGGTTTTATTTTAAATAACCAATCTGGAGTTCTTTTTTATTTGCCTTCTGGCCTGAGCATTTAGTCGCCTTCGCAAACTCTTCTCTGCAACCTAAGGACAAGCAACTTCCCTTGTAACAATAAGAACTGAGATTCTCATGATTTTATCTCAGGTCTCGCAATTTTAGGCTTGAAGAAACTCTTAAAATCATGGGACTTGAAATCAAATCATATGAGCTGGCAACTCTGTGATCCCTGCATCTCAGGCTTCCTCCTTCTAGCTCTCTCTCTCCTATTACTGGGTCTCGGGACTCTGCACACAATGTTCACAGGTGTGACAAGTGGGGACACATTTTAACCTGTGAATATAACCTGCCTAAATTAAGGTGCCTCATTGTAGCTTGGTTTCTGGTTTACATGTGGTTTTGGGGAAAAGCTTTGTCTGTTCTGTGGATCTTTGCTAAAGCTGCTTGTAAGTGAGGTTTAAGGTTGTGACTTGTCTGTCTGCTTTTAAACCAGGAGTTGAATAGCCTGCCTAAATGAAATTGCTGGAAACGCTGCACTTGTTGTTCACAGGTGTGACAACAAGTTTGTAAAGGTTCTTTGTTAATAAACAGGTCTGGAAAGAAGAGAGATACTAGTGGCTAGTCTGTGGTGAGGCTCCAAGGTTTGAATCAGACAGAGAATTGTTCTGCTGAGAAAGATGCAATTCACTAAATTTCTGTCTATGTGGGAAAATGAACTTGAATTGACTAAGGGCAGGGACAGTGTTCACTGTATTTTCTTCATTAGCAGCAATGGGGAAACCACAGTGAACATGGGTCCCTGACTAAGGGGGTGAATTTAATTCCAATTAATCCCCTCTCTACACACTTGCACAAGACCGTAATCTCTTATATTTATCAAAATTTATACCCTGCCCTTCCCCAAAGGCTCAGGGCGGTTTACAGAAACAAAAGCACAAAGAGAAAAATAGTAAAAATACAAAATAATACAATAAAATCCCCTAAACCCCCCTACCCACACCCCAAAACCCCACCTGACCTCTATCCTCACCTGCTAAATGCTCTGCCAATAAGAGGGTTCTCTATCCCCTGGTGGTAGTGCTTCACACAGCAGCGTTCCCATCATTAAGTAATGTAATGTCCATCCAGTGTTAACCCTGGGAACTCGTTGCTGCTGGGTTATGCCATGCCACTGGCCTACTGTTGCCCTGGCTCCGCCTACCGTTGCCCTGGCTTCACCCCTAGGCTCACTGACCGGGCCGGCCTTACTGCCCCTCCAACCTCAAAACCCACCAGCCGCCCCTGAGGCCATATTCTCATTTATAATACACTCACTGTTGGTGTAAGCTGGTTGGGCTTACATGAGAATGTCGCTCATATTTTTTTATATTTATGGTTTAATGTCAGGTGGCTTTAAAATGGAGCTTGAGGCAAAACTAGCCCATAATTAGAAGGCCACGCCATCGCCAGTTTCAAGATGAGTGTTCTGGGGCAGTGCTCAGCAAACGAAAACACTGGGTGCTAACAAGCAAGTGGCAGGGTGGGGTTGGTGGGTAGAACCCGCAAGGAAGAATGCCTGACAATCTTGTTAGGCTTGTCGTGCTAAATCTGTGCGTAGGGGCTACATAGGGGCTGGCCAGATGCACAAAAAATAGACGCAGGGGGCTTCCCATGCATTAGGCTCTACACACTAAACCTGCGAGTGGAGGCTACACGGAACAAACCTGGACTCCTGGGAGCTTAACACCCTCTGTGGATATACAATCCTCAACTGCTTGCTCCAGAATAATGGGATTACTTGGAGGAAGTAGTGTGACGATTTGCAGTCTGTGGTGCGTATGACCTGGGAGAGCATACACTTGCTGTAGTCAGTGACTTGGACTTGCTATTATCCAGTGGCTCAGCAACAAACAAGCCACCTTAGAGATAACATATGGTACTTCACAACAAGCTGCTTGTGTGACTTCTCCTAAATAAATAAATATCTGTTAATATTGAGCAGGCAAGGGTGTAGCTATAATACGGACAGGTTGAGCAGTTGCACCGGGTCCCATACACCTGGGTGCAAATGCATCCTCTGCAGCTTGAAGGGGCGTCATTCTATCTTCTGCACCAGAGCCCATGCCAACATCTACACCCCTGCAAGTAGGGGGTAATTCCCACCACATCCCTGACTTTGCGCAACTTTGTGTGTGTTTGTGCGACTGCTCTAACAGCTTGTTTCCAGTGTAAAGTAGCCCACGGGCATAGCTCTAAACAGGTTAACTTACCCACAGTAAAGCTCCATTTTATGTGAACAGACCCCCTTATGCATATTTGGCATGATGTTTAAAAAAATGTTTTAAGTTTCAAAAGGCTTTTATCAGGAAAAAGCTCCTGCATCCATCAGATCTACGTAACTTTTGGGTACCAACTGTAACATTCACGTTTGAAGCTTTACATCCTTACCCATCTAATTTATTGTTTTTCTATAGTGCCTATCCCTGAAATATGCTACAGGCTGAAAGTGTTGGTTTACAGTGTGCTGAATTATCGATAAACTCCATGCAAATAGCTCCAAATTGATTGTGATCCAGAAATAAACTTCAAGGTTAACAGATGAAGAAAGAAAAGTACAAAAACTGAGGTGGATAAACATTGCACAGCTTTGTTGGAGTCTGAAGAGCAAGTTTCTAGGTGTTGCCTTAGCTTTTATTCGGATCAAAAGAGAACAACCTGATAGTATTGATGATACAACACTTGAGCCAAGGTCATGGAAGTGTAAGTGCATATAATATCGTACATGAAATGCCTTCCATCCCAAAGGATCCCTAAGCACTCAGCACACTATTTATAGGAATCTTTTTGCCCACCACTGAAATGTAACCACTTCTGGGATTGGATGCAGCAGCTTGGTTTGTATTGATTTCTGTGTACAGGAGACTCCGGACACTTTGTGAGGCTCACATTCGAATACTGCAGGCTTTTAAATCTTTCAGCTTCCCAAAATATTGAATTGCTAAAGACCTTAAATTTGAGGCCTATATTTTGATTAGATTTATTTAAAATCCCTTCCAATGTAATAATAATAAAGAAAAATTTAATAATAAACTTTATTTTTAGAACGCCCACCACCAAATGGTGCCCAGAATGTTTTACAAGATAAGCGTTGCTGGTTTTTAGGTCCCTGAACAGTTCTGGCCCTGACTGTATTCGAGACCTACTTCTGGGACCCCACACTGATGGGTATCTCTGCTCAGGAATCACCCACTGTTTGAGGATCCTGCCATTGTGTCTGAAGTCAGCAGGCAATCAGGCTTTTACTGTGGCAGGACTCGCTCCCTCTAGATGTTCGTCTCAGTTGCTCTCTCATTACCTTTAAAAAGCACCTGAAAACATATTTATTCTCTAGGTGCTTTTAAGATCCACAGATCACTGTACTTTGTTCTCCCTTTTTCCTTAAAATTTCAGTAACTGTTTTAAACTGTTTTTAATTGCTTTGCATTATTTTATATTGTGTTAACTTTTTAATGTACTTTTGTAAAGCGTTCCCAAGTGCTATGTGGGGCAGAGGGGTGCTATACAAGTAAAATTATTATTATTTATTATAAAAATAAAATAATAAAATCAATTTTAAATACGTCTATACTAAAAACAAATAAAAAGGGGGAGGACAACCTACATTAAGGAGAACCAGCAATGGATCCTAAAAGCACCTGGAGAATAAATAAGACTGCAGGTGTTTTTAAAAGGTGAGGAGGGTGGAACTAAGACAGACATCCAGAGGGAGTGAATTCTATACTAAGGGGCCTGCCACGGCAAAGCCCCAATCACCTGCCCATTTAAGCCACGATGGTAGGATGCCTAGAGAGTGGGTGGTTTCTGAACACAGATAACTGTCAGTGTGAGGTCTTGAATGCCCAATTCACTGGTAAATGTTTCCTGATGGATGTCTAGTAGGAAGAGGTGTGTGTGTGTGTGTGTGTGTGTGTGTGTGTGTGTGTGTGTGTGTGTGTGTGTGTGTGTGTGTGTGTGTTTATCTGTTCATCAAGACACTACTGAGAAGCATGTTTTGACTCTTCTGTATAATGTACAGGACTGATATTCATATCCTATACCATAAATGGGCAAATGGCAGCCTGCAAACTCTGCAGCTTGCAGGTCCTTCACTTGCAGCTCTTGTTATTTATGCCCTGCCCAGACCTGCCACCCAGCATGGTCGCTGGAACCCAGGAATGACTGCCCCCTGCTAGTATGCTGTATGGAGAAGGGAACCTGCTGCACCTGAAAGGAGCACAGGGGCAGTGGAGCTATATGGCCCTGGCCAGCCCCAGTACAGAACTGGCATGGAACCGAGGAAGTCGTGCAGAACCAAGGAGAGGGGCAGCAAGGATATTGCATGGAGCCATTCAGCACCAACTTGCATGCAGCACAGCACTCGGGAGGGGAGCAGGGGAACTTGCACAGCTCCAGCCCGGAAGCAACGCAGGGGTGGGGAATGGGGGATGCTGAGCTCTCTTTTCCCCCATCCCAGCCGTGAAGCAGCATGGAGCTGGGGAAAAGGATGGTGGAGGAAGCCAAGTCAACTTGCCCCTCCCCTTCCAGGAAGTTGTGCAACCTATGGTGCATGAAGCCAGGGAGAAGGCTGGGGAAAGCTGCACCACCCCAGACTCTCCCCTGCCCTCCTCTCCCCCAATACACACGCACAGTTGCATGGAGCTGGAGTTGTGGCATGGAGCCAGAGCCAGGTGCCTGCTACCTGTTGCCCCTGCCAGTCCCGGTGGGGCATGTCCCAGAGCTGCGTCTACCATAAGTTAGTGTTAGTCTGAGTGTGTGTGCCCATCAAAGTGGGTGACTGAGTGCATCTGCCGGGGTGTGGGGATGGGGGAGGAGTGGTTACAGTGACTGGGGACGGGGTCAGTGTGCATTTTTTGCACGGGGCTCATTTGAAAGCTATCTATGCCCCAGCTATCTACGCTGCCTAGTTCTGCTGTCCCCATCTTGCAACTCTCAGCAATGTGAACATTTTGATACGTGACTTTTGGGGTTAGGAACTTTGCCCACCCCTCTCCTACAACTTACAAGCCTTCCTGCCTCTCAGCTGCTGCCCCACCGCATTTCTCATTCAAATTCCTTTGCTCCAGATGCCTCAGCTTCTTCACTTAGACTTCTACTCCTGTGTGGGTTTATGGTGGAACTGCGCTCGGGCTATTCCAAAGCTCTTCTCCAGACCCTCCTTAAGAACATAAGTAGTGCCATACTGGGTGTGGCCCATGGTCCATCCTTCCTCGTTTTGCTTTCTATTCTGGACAGGCTGCTGTTCTGCTTTGAGCTCATTTTCTTTGTCATTGTGAAGTGTCCAAATGAGGTACTAAATAATTATCCTTCCCCACTCTGTCTTCTGGCACCCATATTACTTGTTCTTCATTTTATAGCACTTTCAGTGTTTAAAGTGCTTTATGGTTCTTATTTAATTAATCCTCACAACAAACCTGTGAGCTCATTATTTATTCCCATTTTATAGAAATGAGGCTGAGAGCTAGTGACTTGCCCAGGGCAACAGTAGCTTTATGACTAAGACAGGGTTTGAATCCTGGTTTTCCCAGTTCCAAGCCCAACACCTTATCCACTAGACTACACTGGCTTTCACTATTCTTGCTTCAGTCTTGTTTGCCTACCTCCAACCCCTGGGGATGCTCACAGTGTAAGCAATGGTGCCTGGTTTATTTTCATGTTTTTAATTTTATAATAAAACTTGTATGCCGCCCTCTCCTGCTAAAAGCATCTCGGAGCGGCTAACAACATATTAAAACAATTGAAAACAACAATAATACGATTTTAAAACACTATTAAAACACAGTAATACCCGAGGTTCTAACTTAGTACTAGAGGGGAAACAACTGTCTTTTCTTTAAACACAATCATATATTCTTCCACTCCAAGTAGTCCCACTCGCCTTTTATGCTACAGCTAACTCTCATATTCTTGTAGCCAAGAGCACAAAAATTGCTACCGATTTCATACCTTCCTCCGTATAAGTGGACAGTAGCAATTCAGTTTTTTGATCTAATGACAAGTGTTCCTTCCCTTCCCACAGCGGTCTTATCCAGTTCTGTCTTATATCCACATATAAGAGGCATCTAAACAGAACATGCTTCAGATCCTCTATTTCTTGAGCGGTACAAGGGCATACTAAGCTCTCGTAAGGTTCCCCGGCATCATGTCCAAAGGTAACTGCTGAGTTATACAGTTGAAAGCGAAGAAGCACAAAACTTCGTAACACTGGCCCACTCAATCTGTCTAGGTACTCTTCAGATTTGTGCACTAGAGGTGGGACCCCGGGCCCATTACCGGCTACCGGATTTACCGGTTCTCTAAAAACCGGATTAAATCCGGTATACCGGTACCGGTTTTATTTCATTGATTTCAATGGGGCGCTGTGTCCCCATTGAAATCAATGAAATGAATTAATTCCTTCCCCCTTCCCGGCTGCGCGGGTGGAAGGGGGGACACCTCCCACCCACCCTGCCAAGCCTGGATTTTTGTTTAAAAAAAAGACTGAGGCGAGCCCAACCCCCAGCACCAGCGGCTGCGGCGTCCCCGCAGCTGCCAGTAAGTATGACCCGATCCCTGGGGGGGGGGTGTTTAACACAAACCCGGAAGTTCCCCGGAAGGCCTAGAGCGTCTCTGACGCCGGCAGCCACAGCCAGCGCTGAGGCCGCCAAACCGCCCGCTGCCGCCGGAGCTCCGCAAGGTAAGCAAGCACTGAACTTTAGTAGGGGTGATCCCTGGGGGGTTGGGGGCGTGTTAAACACCACGACCGGATTTACCGGGTCGAATCCGATAATGCCGGTACGCCCAGTACCGGCATTATCGGATACCGGATTTACCGGTTTTCCCGCCCCTATTGTGCACCCATTTGACTCAGTGGTACCAGGGGGCAACTTTCAAAGCAGTAACTATTGCCATGTCCTCTTGTGTAGCTATATCAGCTAATCTGACAGATGCTAGGCTTTTCTGTTGGGGGACATTTCCCCCCCGCAGAAGCACGCGGTTGATAAGCCCATATACCCCTTCATATTCCAATTTCTCCATTAGGCACTGGCAAATCAAGGAGTCGCTATGTTGATTGCACAGCTTAATCCAGTATCTAAGACGCACTTACCTTCCAATGCAGTTAATAAGGGATGGGTGAACAGAACTGAGTTCGGAAATTCGGTTCAGTTCAGAAATTAAGTTCGGTTCAGTTTACCGAATTATTCGAGTTCGGTCCAAACTTCCGAACAAAGTTCAGAAATTCAAACCCCATTGAACTAAATGGAATATTATCTTTTAGGGATGGGTGAACAGAGCTGAGTTCGGACGTTCGGTTTGGTCGTCCGAATTTCCGAATCGCGTTCGCCCATCCCTACAGTTAATCAGTAACATGCCCATCTCAGCCCTTACAACTGCCCCAGGGACTCCCTGTGCCACCCTCAATCAATTTCTTAAGAATTTATTTTGGACTGAGGTATTATCTCCAAGGTATTAATACCTTATAGTATACTGGATTAGGGTGTAAACTGTTATCTATGGATGCGCAAACTTAACAAATCCATGGAAATACTCGCTGTTGAAAGTAAAAGATCTTGATAGCGTGTGAATTAGTTGTGTTTGTTATATTGGCTGTATTTCGTTTTAATATTTTTCTTTGTAAAATGGGCCATGATGAAAGCCAGAGCCTTTAATAAAATTAATCTAATCTTAATTAAAACACAATAAAAAAACAATATACCCCCCTCCCTAACCCAACCCACCCACCCTCTCTCCCTCAGGAAAAGCACGGCAGAACAGCCAGGTCTTACATTGTCTACGGAAAGAGGGGAGGTCGGTAATCAGGCGGACCTCCAGCGGGAGGTAGTTCCATAACCGTGGTGCGGCCACAGAGAATGCCCTCCGCAAGGTCGACACCTGAGAAACGGGGGACCTCAAGGAGGGTGTCCCCAGCCAACCCCAGGGGCCGATCCAGGACCCGGAGGGTGAGGCAGTCCCTTAAGTAGCCGGGGCCCAGGCCTTTCAGGGCTTTAAAGGTCAACACCTTGAACTGGGCCCAGAAGACTATAGGCAGCCAGTACAGAGAGCAAAGCACTGGTGTAATATGCTTGCATCGGTCTGTCCTCATTAGGAGATGGGCCGCTGCATTCTGCACCAGCTGCAGCCTCCGAACCAGCACCAAGAGTAACCCCACGTAGAGTGCGTTGCAGTAGGTGTGGTGGTGGGGAGAGCGGGCTTGAGCTGACCGGGAGCCGCTGGAGTGGTGGGCCAGTTTTTTGGCCCCCCTGTTTTCTTTGATCAATTCCTCAGGAGCAATTCCTAAATCTTGGCTAAGAGGGATAGTTGTTCCTCTTTTTAAGAAAGGTGACCCTTCCCATCCTGGGAACTATCGTCCTATTTGTCTTCTAAGCATCATTGGCAAGTTATATACGTTTCCTATTAGAAAAAATGCTATCTTGGTTGAACGAAAGTAAACTGCTGGAACCGGAACAGGTAGAGTTTCAGTGTGGGAAATCCACGCTGGATCAGGTTTTTGTTCTTTCCCTTCTTTCCAATATGTATGTTAACCGTCAGGGGAAATTCTATCTGTTTTATAGACGTATCCATGGCCTTCGATTCCATCAACAGGGAAAGGCTTTGGTTTAAACTGAGTTCCACATCCATTGACCGCTGATTGCTTTCCTATTAATCAAAATCCATAGTAATAATTATATTCGAATCTGTCCAGCTCCAGCTCGCCCACTCTCAAAAGAGGTCCATGTATGCAGGGGTGTTAGACAAGGGTGTCTATTGACCCCTGTGCTGTTTAATTTCTTTTTGAAGGACGTAGTCCCTTACCTTAAGAACATAGACACGCATGTCCCTCGAGTTGGCTCAAGGATTGTACCAGCCCTCTTATATGCCGACAATACGGTTTTGATCTCCCAAACCCTTGTAGGGCTCAGGAGAGCAATGCAGGGGTTCGGGGAGTACTGTGATAGGGAGGGCCTTAAAATTAACTTCTGTAAGACCAAGACCATGGTAATGGGGAGACGAGGGCCTGGGAAAACCCACCATTGGACCATTGGTCGTAATTCCATCGATCAAGTAAGGGAGTTCAAGTATTTGGGTGTGATCGTCTCCTCCTCCTTGAGTTGGAAGCCTCACCTAAGGGTAGTGGTGTCACAATGTAGGAGTTCTTCGGTGGCCATTTTGAAATTTTACCATACCCAGGGGGGGAAATTGGTGCTGCCAGCTTTACGGCTCTTTAGGGCCAAAACCATTGCCCAGTGTTTATATGCTTTCCCAGTTTGGGACCTCTCCTTCCTAGATAACCTAGAACTGATACAGAACCAGTTCCTGCGCTCTATCTTGGGGGTTCCAAGGGGTACCCCCCTGGTAATTTTGCGGCAAGAAACTTCAAGCCTCACTATTAGGACCTGGGCCCTAGGACCACATGCTGGACTCTCCCAGCCAGGAAGGAGCGGAACCATCCAAGAACAGTCCTGCCAATCCTTGCCCGGTTCTGCAGTCGAGTCACCAGCAACTCATGGTCAACAGTATCAAATGCAGCCAAGAGATCTAATAGGATCAACAGGGTCGAATGACCCTGGTCCAACTCACAGGGGAGGTCATTGACCAAGGCCACAAGTGCAGTCTCCATGCCATATCCAGGCCAAGACTTTCAGAGATGACTAGTGATTCTGGTAGCCTGCCATTTTGAGTAGCTAGAGAGAAACTAGTTAATTTCAGCTGTCTTGTTAATGTCACCTTGCTCGGTTGACTTGTTAATTTCAATCTGCTTCCAGCTTGTGGATTTTAACCCTGCTCTGAGGTCAGTCAGGCAGCAGACGCAGGGCAGAAGGGGGAGGACAAAAATTGTGTGATATTTGAGCTTGTGAGAATGGTAGATCCCAGGATTAGTAAGCCACACACACACAAAATAGCGGGAGGCATATTCTCATGGGAAGGTTGCCCAGAACATAAATCACACAATTTTAAGATTACGGGAAGATCACAGGAACAAGAAAATTGCAGGAAAGACCCTCTCGTGTGAAAGCAGCCTTAGTTTTTGACTGAACAAGCAGGAAGAAATAATTTAAAATCTCTTATCTGTTCTAGATCTTGCTACTGGAAACATCTAAGATGCTCTCTGGTAGCATGTCATTGCCATTTTTAATGGGGGTAGGATGAGGCCAGGATATCTAAATTCTTCTTCCTGAGCCATATCTCAATTTCTCCTGTCATCCAAGCAAATAATCCATTTTCTACCGTGCTAATACAAACTCCAAGCTGCCTTGAATTTCCTTAGGGTGCTATAGATTGGTAAATAGGCATTAAAAAGTTCACACACCTTGATATGTGCAATTTAACATAAAAGGAAAATACAAAACACCAGTTTGACACGTGTCTTGTTGAGACCATTCCTTTTTGTTTCCTGCAAGGAAGCTACAGCTTTATTACTTTTGTTTGGACACTTCCATTCTTCTTCATGAGGTGGGCAGTTGCCAGAATCTATTTCTACTGACTTTTTTTTTTTAAAAAGAATCTTTGACTAACATTGATGTCCCATCCAGTTCTGAAAAAATTAGAATATGTGGTCAGAAGACAGGAATGTGATAGCTGGCAAACAATTATGGGTTAGATGGTATAAGTCATGTATTTGCAGAAATGATCAGAGCTCTTTGGATGGGACGATTTGGGGGTAGTCGAGTGGTGAGGGAAGTGTCTGTATGAGGAGGAAGCAGTCGGGTGATGCGAGAGTGGTGGCGGTGGTGTTTTTTTGGGGGGGTCAAGCCTAAGAGATGGGTGATGTGTATCCATGGATGAGGTGGGGTGAGGGGGGGCAGCCAGGAGTGGGGCGGAAGTGTATGTATTGGTAACTGGCAGTGCCAGGTGGGGTGTGTATGGGGGAGACAAGCCTGAGAGATGGGTAAAGTGTATCCATGGACAAGGCTGGGGGGGGGGGGGCAGCCATGGGTGGGAAGCAGTTTGGGGAGGGGGTGCCCAGGTACTGGGGGGGTATATATGAGGGATGAAGGCTGAGAGATGTGTGGGGTGTATTTAGGAACAAGGTTTGAGCTGGGGTGGTGGGTGGTCTGAGTGTATGTATGTTTCTTGTGTGTGCTTTCAGTTGGGATGGGGACAACGGGGATATCAAAGTACTGGGGGGTGTACATGGGGGGGAACAAGGCTGATGGGTATGGGATGTGTAGCTTAATCCCCTTATGGGGGCTGTCCCTGAGCACAAAGCAGATGACAACCAGTCCTCAATCAGGTACCCCAGCCCACAGACAGCAAAATCCCTTTCCAATACAGTCCAATGCATGATATACTAGGACAAAAATTTGTTGCCCTTAATCACCTATGTAATAAGGAGATTCACTGCCGCCTGAGAAGGGACGTATAAATGAAGTAGAAATTGTAGCTACAGTGGAGACAGGGATCAAATCCATAATATTCGGGCAGGGAGAAGCTTGCTGTGTCCCCAGCTCCAGTGTTGACACCAACCTGCAGAGGAAGAGGTTTGGAGCTGAAAGACGGTGGCAAAGTGTGGGTGCATGGGGCCTAAGTTGTAAGTGAGCACAATATGCAAGGCTGTACAATGTCTTTACTGCTTTCTTGACGCACAAGTGTTAAGGTGGGAGTCGTAACTTACATTTCCATGCTTTTTGGAATGCGAGTGAATTTGTAAGAGCCTTAATTCCATTCTTAAACCAAAGTTGTTTTGATTCTAGAAGAAATATATCTGTTCTACCATATCTGTAAAGTAGAGCTCATCTCCATTTTGTGTTTGGATGAGTGCCATAGCAGTTGGGTAAGGCTTTAGAGGTGACAAATACCCCACTTTGAAAACTTGACTGTTCTACTCAGTAGACAGTATGCACAAATACACAATTAGATGAGAAATCATCTAGTTGGTTCTAAAAGGTATTGGACAATGTCGTGTTTTCTTGTTAGGGAGATAAAGCGCTTTAGGACTAATGGTTTTAGCTGAGATAAAGGATAATTAGTCTTGAAGGAAACCGTTTAAGTAATGTATAATGTACTATTCCTATATAAAATCAAGAAAAGTATTGGATTAAATTAGGTTTAGAGATTTTTGTCTTTTCATAAGGAATTTGCTATGACAGCAAGATTAATTTATTTTGTCCTAGAAACTATTTACTCAGAGGTTATCTGTCACCAGAAAGGAAAAGTATTCCTGGCTTCCTCTATCCTAGGACTGCACAACTGTAATTATTATTTGGCTACTAATGAGTGTTGTTTTCCAACATTGGGCTACAGCTAGTGGTACAGCTAGTACTTCTTGTTTGGTGATTCCAGCCAGAGGAGTGAAGGGAGCATCCTGGTATCACAATATTCTAGTTCTTATTATGCCTTGTTATAACACTTTGAGCCAAGGCTGCTGTCTGCAAGTGTCACTTATACCTAGGGATGGGAATTTCAGTTTCAGATGAATCCATAACTACCTGGAATTGGCAGATATGGATTAATCCGAATCAGTCCGCAAATTGGGGCTCCCAGTTATGGATCTGAAGTTTGGATCTGTATTTCCCCCCACTCTCATCCTCATGGGCCCTGGAATGTTACTTACTGGCCTCGGAGAGCTTGATTGAAGCGCTGCTGCTGTGGGGACTCAGCAGGCTCCCTCACCATGGCATCCAACCTACTTCTTATTGTGCATGTGCAAAACGGCCTCCGCCCTTAACCAAAATGGCAGCAACGTCATTTTGGCCGCCACCATTTTTGTTACGGGCGGTGACCGTTTTGCACATGCACAATAAGAAGCAGGGAGGACACCATGGTAAGGGAGCATGCCGGAACCTCCGCAGCAGCAGCAGTGCTTCAGTCAAGCTCTCCAAGGCCGGTAAGTAACACTCTGGGGAATGGAGGTGGGGGAGGGCGGACCCACTGCCCCGGGAGTCGGGATGGATGAGACTTAGTACAGTTCCTTTCAGTTCACTTTTCCATTGACTTCAGTGAAAAAAATACAAAATTGAAAATCCATATCTGTAAAAAGATCAGAATTTTCAGAAGAACTGAACCGAGAAAAAAAACAACACCGAAATTCTATCTGAAGTCCCACTCCTACTTATACCCAAGTGCAAGAGTGAGAATGGAAGGTTCTTGGCTGTTGGAAGGGGGTCCAAGAAGTTGGGATGACGGGGAACGATATTGCCAAACTCTTACATTCATACGTCATGAGTCAGGCCCCTAAAATTGTGTGTTTGGGTTAAATTATGAGACTTGAAAAATGCACTACCATTGGTGAGTGTCGTTGGACATCCCTGGCTGCAGTGAAAGCCACAGAAAGAACTCGGCCTTGCACTGCATGGGGGGCTGTCCTGCTCCCTGCTGATCAGCTGATTGGAAGAAGCAGAAGAGCCCCACCTGTCTTCAGTGCAGGCCACAGACTGTTCTTACCCATACTGGCCAGCTGGCCAATGTGTAATTTGTATATTTTTTTTACAGCCCTGTTAACTTTTCATTCTTCTGACTAGCTTTCTAAGCATGCTTACAATTTTATCACGAGTCTCCAGGTCAAACAAAATTGCCTCAACATAGACCATACACCATGTATCTCGGTTCTAGCCTTTGTTCTGCTTTTTGTTGTTTAACAAACATTTGTTGAAAAATGTATCTCATGATAAACTTGAACTTATGGAAGAATCACCTTTCTCTTTTTGTGGATGGGGTGAAGTGGTATTTCCTGGCTGTCAGAGGGCGGCCCTAGGGACCATGCGTACACCACACACCACACGCTACCTTGCGCCTGGGAATACGGCTGGTATACTCCCGGGGTGGAGAAATGCCCGTCAGGATAGTAGTTGGGCCACTGCCCGTGACACAAGGTCTGAGCTAGGCCCCTATCATCATAGGGCGCCGAGATTGTAGGCAAAGCAAGGCCCTCACCTTCCACCACGACCACAATCACTCGCGCACTCCGGGAACGGGCGGTAGGGTGCGGAGGACCAGTGAGGGAGGCGTGCGTAGGGGCCCACAGGTTGGAAGGAAAGGAACAAGGGGATTCACGCACCCAGGCCCCAAGGGAGGGGGCAGGGACACCGGAGGGACTAGGAGAGGCACTCGCTCACTCACCCTGACTCTTCACACTAGACTCACACAGGGGTAGGGGTAGGTAGGTTCAACACACAATACACAATAGTCAATTTCGTTTCACAACACAACAATCCACTTAGCTTGCTTTCAGGCGGCCGGTCTGCGTTCAATCACCAGCCCTGAACGCTCCGGCCGCCTGGGTTTATAAAGGGCTAGCCCCGCCCTTTCCTCTTTGCGCTAATCGTGCAGAGCGGCGCAGCGGGCGTGACGCCGCTTCTGACAGCTGCAGGGGTACCCCGCCCTCCTGCAAGGTGGGCGGGTCCCCTCTATCCTCCACGTGGCCAGGGACGCTGTGTACTTCCCCAGGGGGCGTGGCCTCCTCCCGTTCTCCGGCCGCGTCTTGTTGTGCGGGCGGGGCCACTTCCTCCCTCGGGCCAGAGCCGTCCTGCAGGCCTCTGCTCCTCCGCCGCTCTCCCCCCCGCTGCAAGCCGCGGCGCCCGGGAAGGGCGCCGCGGATCCTGACACTGGCTGTGTTATGAACCAGCGCTAACACCAGCTTGATGGCTTTCGAGAGAGCATGTTTTTTTTTAAAATTCCCTAAGCCACATGAAACATGACACAGTTGCTAAGAAAGGGATTTGTGCTAACTGGAGGATCAGGTTCAGTGTCGACGGAGAGTGAGAATCACAAGGAGAATTGGAATTTGGGGATTTTTGTTTACCCCAGAGGACAGTTTTGTAGACTTGGTCTGAATCTTGATTTCATTAACTTGAGACAGAACTATTCTGACATTTGAGAAATTTCCAGACAGTACTGGTAAGTTTCAGCCTGCCTTTCTGTTGTAGTTCTAATATGTAGAGCATGAGCAGTTTGTTCTGGCAAGCAGCATGCAGGGAAAAGAATGAAGCATTAAAAACCATCAGGATAGGAAGCCTTATAGCTAGGTCTTAACTTAGTTAGATCTATAGTGAGGGCTTATAAGCTTGCTTTTAAGTGGACTGGTAATTGCCAAGTACTGCATGGTGACTGTGTGAATCCATTTGTTTCAGACTGACTTCTGGTGGGTAGAATCTGTCTGACAAAAATAACACAAGCCATACCCTCAAAACAACACATAAAGATTATTCTCCTGTCTTAGAAATGACCACTCTGGGCCAGGACGGAGGCCCCTTAGAATGAGACAGTAAGAAAAGCTTACATGGACAGTGTCCATGTGCTTCCACTTCCCTGGGTAATGAGAAAATTTGTGTGTCCAGTTTTTTCATCTAGCACCAGCCTTGACTAACAGGCTTCAAAGGTCCTGGTAGCATGTTACCAAGTCCACCCCTTGCTCTCCTTTTAATTCTTTCTTTTAACCACAATAATTTGCATATACTGGAAGATCTGCACTGCTTTTCCCTTTTGTTTAACTGGTTTGGGGGTATTGGAGATGGAGCTGAAAAGTAATAACCTTAGCCTTAGTTTGTGTCTCTTGCAGTAAATCTTAATGTAAAGTTTAAATCTGACTCAGCCCAACTTTAGAAATACAGTAGCTGTTATAAAACTGTCTTTGGAGCTCAAGACAGAGTTGCCAAGCTATTATAAGTTATGGAGCAATGTGCCCTTGGCTCTATAAAGGACGGCTATATCTAACATGTCTGCTTAGATCCATTATTCTTTTTTGCCGCTTAGATTCATTTACATTCAATAAAATTCAACATTGCAGTGACACCTTCCCTGACTGTGACAAATGTAAGCCTGTTTAAGTGCTGAAATAAACTAACCCAAGAATGCAGACTGCTGGAGGAAAACATTACATGGCTTAAAGTAAGGAGTTATCCATAAGTGTGTTTGATCTGGCGGCAAAGAAATATTGCAAATAGATTGCAAATCTTCCATTCAGCAGGAGCTCACATCTGTCTATTTCCAAGGAGCCCGTTACTTTGTTACCTCATGCAAGCAGAGATGAGGGGAGATGATGTGATGTTCCAGGCTGCAGTTTGTATTACATCCTGGATATTTTCAGAATGAGAGCACAAGATTTTGCTCTGGTAGCCAAGAATGTCCAAAATTTGAAGGTTAGACTCAGAAATAAACAGCGTGACTGTTTCCTCACAAGCAGTTGCATCGCCAATCAGTCTGTCTCCAGGTGGATAGCATTTATGATGCAATAAGGTCATTCCAGATCTTTGCAGAAAACAATTTGGAGTAGTTGTAAATTAGATTACTTCACTTTTAACCTTTTGTTGCAGTACTCTTCTATATTTTTGTATTTATATATTTAGCCAGCATTGAGAATAATATTTCATATTCTTCTTGAATTTGGAATGAACACTCTTGCCCTGAAAGTCTATAAAAACTTACACATCGTGGATGATAATTGTATCTATGTCCTTATATAACTTAAACATTTTTCTTGTAAGAAGTTTAAATGGAAAAAACTAGAGTGACTCAACCACCCTTAAATGGACAGACATGCACAAACATTGTTTTCAAATATCTGCATATTGGTGGGGGTGGTATCTTACGTTTTAGTATTCATTAAATTCTGGTGCTTACAAACTCATGGAATACTGATGCTGCACAAAAGTGTTTAGGTTAGAAGCTTCACATATAGTACAAAGCTATAGTCTGCAGAGTTGGTCATAATTGTGATACACATTGGGGGACCAACCTAGCTTGTGGGTTGCAGGATCTTGCAGATTTGAGGATTTGTGCTGTATTCAACTTGAAATGCATGATATTGTAATTCAGGGGTGGCCAGGACCTTGATCACAGCCTACCAGTTGACTGCATGCTACTTTCTAGTAGACCACAGAGGCCGGCCTCTTAGAGAGTGCTTCCATGGAGGAAAGTAGGACCAGCACAGCAGAAGGTGACTGGGAAGGGGCTAAGAAAGCCCATGTCTATTTTATTACTTTGACGACCATGTCTATTTTATTACTTTGTAAAGTGCCAGGTACACTGCTGGCACTATATAAATGTTTGTTAATAATAAGAAGAAGAAGAAGAAAGCACCTAGTGCATGACAGGGAAAACTCTCTCTGTGGGGAGCATCCCCAGGAGCCACAAGGAGACCTAGGAGCTGCCAGAAGGGTCCCCAGGCTAGAGCTGGGAGCTGCTGGCAGCCTAGTAAACTGCCTTAGGTTGATAGCTGGAGAGGTAGATTATGTGCACCATCCAACTGGTCACCCCCATTTTATATTAATAGATCAAATAATTGAAAAGGGATTTGTGGATGTATGGTATTTCCCTGCATCACTGCAACTATGGCATCACTGTTCCTCCAGATTTTGCTGTATTTAAGCATTTTAAAAAAATTATTATTTGACTGTTGACTATCGCACTTGGTTAGGGAAATTTACTCTTTGAATTCCCTGATTAATCAAGAAAGCAATTGTTCCCTGTGGACACAAGTATTCGCGATAAGTGCAAACCTCTCCGATATTATTTCAGGGGCAGATATATGATATGCAGATCACTAATCATTTAATTCAGTTGTAAATAATATCTTGATTTGGTCCAGGTTTAGTTGACTACTTCTTGCTGCTCTACCCATCTTAACCTGTGTTATCTTTGTTGTTCCAGCTATATGCCTCTTTTCTGTATGGCGCTGGGTTCTGATATTGGGCCTTTCACCATGGGTTCCTGAGCACCTGCCAGAGATGCAGTAAACAGCATGACTGGGATATTTTACATAGCATCATCTCCATTTTGTTTTTCTCCCTGAGGCAGAAACTCTGTGAGCATGTGTGATTATGAAATGTTGTGTGCTGTTTGTGTGAAAGCTGGGTCCCAAAAAATGTACCCTGTATTTGGAATGGAAAGTGTTGAGCTTGGAATGAGCTTGCACACGGGAGTTTTACCTTTGCAGTGCATAGTTGCTTTGGCTCATTCAGATGTCACAGTTGTCAGCTGTGAGCTCCACTAGGTAGGTACGTAATAGGTAATGCTTTATTGATCAGCCCAAGGGGCTATTTCAAAGAGATAATTAAAATTATACAATATATAACAACAATAAAGCCTCAAAATATAACACATGCATACGTATATATATATGCTTTTCAATGCTGACTAATAAAACTTTGCCTTAGCAGCAAAAAAACAAAATTTTGCTATTGACCATGATCCTAGAGTCCTGTGAGTATAAAGACTATAACAAATCATAGCATACTGGCAATTTGAATAGCGATCAATATAAGCTCCTAAACATTTAGCTCTTATCTCAGAATACACCGGGCAATGACAGAGCACGTGTACTATAGATTCCACCTCTAATAGATCACATAAGGGACAAAACCTCAGTTCCCTGCCTGCACCAGAATAACGGCCCTCCAAAACTGCTGAAAGAAAAACATTACACCTAAATCTTGTGTATGCTTCTCTAAAATTAGCGTTCACCCATACAGACAAATAACAAGAACCAATAGAAGAGGGTCTTATTTTTATATGATCAGGAGCAATCCTCTGAGATATCAAACGGGCATTCTCACATTGACCCTCCTGGTCAGCAATACGTAGTTTGATCAAAGAGTAGGCATGAGCTAGTCCTAGGAGACCAAGTGAGGCCTTAGAAAAGCCTGTTAGAAATCTCTGTTTCGACCAAGGCAATCCAGGGAGCAAAACGTCCTGCATGGATTGCCGAGGTTAGAAGAGATTTGTCCTGATGGGGGAACAATGCTCCACTAGCAGCTCCACTAGCAGCACCGCCACTTTGCTTCTGGCTTATCCTGCCGTGGCATTTTTATGACCTCTGACCAGATTGACCTGAGCAAGTATTGCCAACGCAGAATGGTGATAGAGGCAGCCTGTATTGTATATTTTCAGCAGACTGTAGTTGACTATTCTGATCTTGAGGCTGGAGTGTGGTGACGTCTGTGTTTTGGCTGTCCATGTCAGCCTTAAAGATGAGATCTTTAAATTTACTGTCTCATTCGGAGCATTAAAATGGCCATACTGGATGAGAGCTATCGTCCTTTTATTCTAGTGTCCAGTACTAGATGATAAGTGAAAGAAACTTTCCTGGTTAGCAGAATATCTGCCTTTCCCAGAGTAGTCTCCACCCAGCCTCTAATAAACTAGCATAGATTAATCCCTTAGCCAGTAGCTTTGTCCTTGTTTATAACCTGTTTTTAGTATTGCTGTACCAACATGGGCTGTTCTGTGTGGAGCGAATGGGAAACCTGACAGCTGTTTAATAGTTTGAGCTGACATAGCCATTTAATTGACATACTCAGTGCTGAATTAATGTTTTCCCCTCTTTTCTCATTTACTTGACTGCATTTATTCCTTCAATTCCTATGGGGAGACTATTGAACAATCATCTTCACTGTAACAGAAATTATTCAATTAGCATAAAACAGGTGCTATCCATCAACTTAAGTGGTCATCAGGTTAAGTATTAATGTGTATAAATAATATATCTGATGGAGAGTATGCTTTGTTTTTCTAATGATAAACTTTCATACTAGAAAGGCAAAATGACTGTCCCCTGGCTAAATGCTTTTATTTCCCTTGTGCTTGGAACTATTATTATGAATGTATTATTAATGACCTTAAAGCAGTTGCTGGTGGGGAAATGAGACCTTATCTTGCAGAAAACACTAATGAAATTCCAAAAACTGAGTTATGCTGGATCTAGTATAACCAATAAGCTTGTGACTTCTAGATGGGGTCAGTCTTCCCTTTAGGAAAAGACTAGCCCAGGAGTATTTCATTTGCCAAACATTTATTTGAATGAACTAGCTGGATTTCTTTTAGTATTATTTTGTGCATACACGTACTTTTCATTAAATAATTTGCCCAGTCTACATATGTTAGGAAATAGTTGTGTTAAATGTGTGGTACTAGTTAGTAATCAATCATTGACCTAGCAGTGACTGCTGTAGTTGTGTTAGTTATCAAACACTTTTGTGAATGACATTTGCATCCAAGGAAAGTAAATGGTAATGCTCTAGATTATTATAGTTCTACCCAATTACAATTTTCTCACATAAAAATCAGTTCCCTAGCCTTTGTCGTTTGCATGCAGTCTTGCAGAAAGTGTTGTGCAAGTGCATATTTACAAACATTTGTGTGTGCAATAATCATGAATATTTTTTTAGTTTGGAGCCAGCCTGATGAACAGGAGAAATGCCCAGTTGTAAGGTTTCATAGAAAGCATTCAAAGAAAAGAATTGAAGCAGAAGAATAAAAAATGGGAATCTCTGTGGCTGTGTTAAGCAAATCACATAAGAACACAAGAAGTGCTATACTGGGTCAGATCAATGATCCATCAAGCCCAAAATCCTGTCTCTGACAGTGACCATTCTTGGTCGCTTGGGAGAATTACCCAACAGGTCAGAATGGGCGATCCATTCCCTGCCGTTCACTCCAGCTCCCAAGAGTCAGAGGTTATGTTCCCCCGAACCTACTTGGCTATTAGCCGTTAATGGACCTACCCTCCAAGAACTTATCCAATCCATTTTTAACTCAGCTATACTACTGACCTGCCCTTGACGACATCCTCTGGCAACAAATTCCACAAGTTAATTGTGCGTTGTGGAAAAATACTTGCTTTTATTTTAAATATGCTGCCAGTTAGTTTCATGAAGTGTCCCCTAGTTCTTCCACAGCACTCATAATTTTATAAATTTCCATCATATCCTTTGTCTTCTCTTCTCCAAGCTGAAGAGTCCTAACTTATCAAACCTCTCCTTGTACGAAAGCTGTTCCATACCCTTTATCATTTTTGCTGCCCAGTTCTACTATATCTTTTTTGGGATGGGGCTACCAGTACTGCACACAGTATTCAAAGTGCAGTCACACCATAGATTTATATAGAGGCATTATGACATTTTCTGTTCTATTCTCTATCCCTTTCCGAATAATTCCTAACATTCTGGTTGTTTTTTTTACCGCAGCAGCACACGTTGAGCTGAGGATTTCAGTGTATTGCCTACAATGACTCCCCAAATCCTTTTCCTGAGTGGTAACCCCTAATTCAAAACTCAGCATTGTATACCTATATTTTGGGTTATTTTTCCCTATGTGCTTCACTTTGCACTTGTCAACATTAAATTTCATCTGTCATTTAGTTGCCAATTCACCCTTGCAAGATCCTCATTCAATTCTTCCCAGTCCACTTGGGTTTCAACTACCTTGTATAACTTTGCGTTATCTGCAGATCTGATCACCTCACCCTTTACTCCCTTTTCCAGATCATTAATGAATATATTAAGCAACACCAGACCCGGTACTGACCCCATAGGCACTCCACTACTTATTATTATTATTATTATCATTTATATAGCGCCAGCGATGTACCTGGCGCTTTACAAAGAATAAGATAGACATGGTCCCTGCCTGAGAGCTTACAATCTAATTTATTTCTCTCCATTGTAAAAACTAGCCATTTAGTCCTACCCTGTGTTCTATCCTTTATCCAGTTACCAATCCATGATGGAACACTTTCTCCTATCCCATGACTCTTCAATTTCAAGAGTCTCTCGTGCAGAACCTTATCAAACACTTTCTGAAAATCCAGATACACTTTATCAATCGGCTCATGCTTATCCACATGCTTGTTTACACCCTGCAAAATCACAGTAGATTAATGAGGCATGACTTCCCTTTACTAAATCCATGTTGACTCTTTCCCCTTATGTCGTGTTTATCAGTATGCCAGTAATTCTGTTCTTAACGGCCATTTCCACCAGTTTGCCGAGGACCAACATCAGGCTCACCAGTCTGTAGTGTCCAGGATTGCCTCTGGAGCCCTTTTTAAATATTGGTGTTACATTTGCTACCCTCCAATCCTCAGGTATGATGGCACATTTTAGCGATAGGTTACAAATCACCAATAGTAGGTCTGCGATTTCATATTTGAGTTCCTTCAGAACTCTGGAGTTGAATATTATTATTTATTATTATTATTAGACATTTATATAGCGCCAGTCGTGCGACCTGGTGCTGTACAGAACATAGAATTAGACGCGGTCCCTGTCTGTGGCTTACAATCTAAAAGACAAAGGGGGGGGGG